>CAICTM010001199.1:0-34350 GCA_903772945.1 Seminavis robusta | reverse complement strand
TCCCAAAGCTGGCAAGGGTGGAATTTGCGAATTTGGAGGGTGGTCTGATGCCGGACTTGCACTTTTGAGGACTGCCGGCAGCAGTTTGGCTTCAAGAGCACATCCTCTTGCTCAAGAAGTAGAAGAGGCCATCCTTGCAACGAGTCCATCGATGCCTTTGGTATTGGTGGTGAAGACTGATTGGTGAGCCCCCCAAGAAGAAGAGAAGAAGGCGCCGTCCGGTGTGAAGCTTAGCTTGGCTTGTAGGTTGCCAAGGTTCCACTAAAACCTACCAAAGGCTGCATTGGCATGCTACGCTCCCAATCCAGGTGGTCCTTGCCTGCTTTCCCCCTCATTCTCTTCTCTTTTCCTCCTCTCCCCCCCCAACATGCGGCCACCCCCCTCTTTCCGTATTGTTTGGTTGCCCCCGAGTTGCTGTTTTGCTCCAATGCCACACTGTTTCCTTGCCGCACCTATGTCTATCGATGCGATGTTCGGTTACTTATTCGTTAACCTTTTCTCCCCTTTAATTCCTGTTAACCATGACAATCTTGTTCCCGATTTGTTTTGTTCGAAACCTCTCGCTCAGTATTCGCCAGTAGTATCTTAAAATTCTAACCCCATTATTATCCCATCTTCCCTCTCTTTTGGTCTAGTTTCCCAAACTGTACTTAGTGATTAGTATCCTAGAACTCTTAATTTTGGAAGACGTTTGCAGTGTTTTTGATGCTTTGCATGACCGTCAGTAGGAATTGCCCTTACATTCGGTTGGTACTGGAATCCTGCTTTATATGGTAAACATCTTTGTTCGGAGGGAAAAGAACTATTTAAGCCGATCCTTTTTAATTACAATGACCAGACATGCTTAAAGTTATGCCACGGTGTCCACCACACGCATTGTGAACAACGAGGAGTGTAGGTTTGTTAAACGGGCCGTACTGGATCATTGAGCATGCCTTTAACAGATTTGTAAGTTACTGTTTCATGGGAACCAAGCTTCGGTGCATAATCCGCAACCTCCCTTCACGATTTGTATCGTAGGGTCGACCTTCGACTTTAATCGATAACCTACCTTGTAGATTGGTATCCTACCTTCAGGTGCGCTTCTCAGATGTGTAGGTTCACCCTTCTCTTGGATAATAGAATCGCGTTGCTCTTTGATTGCCAATTTCGCAAGTTCAATCTTCTTTTTCTTCTCTAGTTTGTCAACCTGCTCAGTGCGCTCTCGGATGGCATTGCCTCGAAAGAAATCATCAGACGTAAGGTGTTGACCATGTGTCTAATGATACAACTGACCAGCAGTTCCAAGATTCTTTGCTAGGCGAGCGCCGCTTGTCGGCGCTCGTTTGCAATGGCTGCTTGTCGTTTGACCGTGTTGGGCTTGGTGATCTATGTGTGGAGTTCTGCTTTGCGTCTTGTAAGCTTCAAGAGCAACCGATCTCCATCAAAGCCAAATATGTTCCGCGAAGCGCAGTGCATCTTGTTGGACGCTTCAATCTGTAGCAGATAGTCGGCCATAGGATCCAAATCCGTGTTCACTGTTCCATCCCTATTCATTACAACTTCGTGACGCACTTTGTTGCTGTTCAATGCGGCTCTAGTCAAAGGAACACAGCCACACTTTGCCCAAGCGGACTTGTTGGATGCAATGTTGAATGCTTTCTGAAAAGCATTTTCAAGGACGGCCCCACTCTCCGGATCTGTTCCACCAAACACAAGCAGAGGCAAGTCGTTAGTAGTCATAGACGTCTTGGCCTCGAAGCGAGCTTGAGATAAGATCCATAGATTGCCTCTGTAGGCTGTTTTGAAGGGGCCATAGTTTTGATCTGTTTCTTGAGTAACAGCTGTAGAGTTAGGAACACCTGGAAAGATGTAGCAGCCCTTCACTCGTAGCTTGCCGAGCATGTCAAGGTTGAGACGACCCGGCCCACTGTCAACCTTGATTGCAACTCGCTTTCCTGGAACGTCTTGTATGTCAGGGTAGAGACGTAAGATGTTGCACTCGAAATACTTGTCTAGTTCGACAGCATTCATTCCTGCCTTTTCATTCATCCCAAGAGTGATCGAACTGACATCTAATGCATCTAAGAAGCGCATTTTTAGGTAGCGCGAAAACGGGAGCACCCCTACCATACCATTCCACGTGTTTGGCATATAAAATCATGACGTCGCTGGTTAAAGCTTTGGTAGTACCCTCGCAGGCCTCCAAATAGATATCATATGCAACAACCACTGCCATTGCCTTCGCATGTATCATTGGAGAGTGCCAATACTTCCAGGAACTGGAGAGAAAATCGTGTTAGAAGGGGATAAGAAATAAGAACGGATAATAACAAACACTTGCCAGTAGCCCATGTTGCAATTCTGGATCAGGTGATCTAACTTGTCGACGCCGCCATAGGTCTTCAAATAGAGTTGTCTTGACTCATTCATTTCAATGAACCAGCGGTGTTTGTTCTGTTCTCTGCCTCGTTCCTTCTGCGTAACGTAGAGATCCAAGGAGTTAATGGCGTTGACAGAGGCAAGATTGCATGAACTGGTGGACTGAAAAGAGGTGAGCTGCAAGAGTGAGTCAGCGTGGGGCTTAATGGCAAAGATGGGCTTTTCATATCTTGCCGCTCGAGGCCTTGGACCACCATCGGTCTTTTCCTTGCACCAGTACTTTGAGTCTACTCCTCTTGGTAATTGATCGCGTCTGCAAGTCATTGTCAATCCAAAGCCTTCCTCCGCGGCACACTTCATAATGGAATCGCCAGAGAAGAAGTTGTCCCAAGTGAAGTGCGGCTTGGATGTGAAGAGAATCGGTTTTCGCTGTTGTTGTTCTTCTTCTTCCACGCTGCTGTCATCATCGGCTTGAATGAAAGGCTTGAGCTTTTCATAAATCATTCGAACTTCACTTAGACCCTTCTGCGTGAAGGGAAACTCATGGATCTTGTGCCGGTGTACATAAGCCCTGGGTCTGATGCGATCCACATCAACAACAAGCACAGTCTGCCCTCCACGTGAAATTCCAGGCTTCCCCAGTACTTGACCAACCACTCTAGTGCCTGCTTCGCCATATCCTTGATGAGGCCATGACGTCACATCTCCACAAAGATCAAGTCCTGCTTTCTTGGTGATGGCATTCATGTTGTGACAAATGCAGTTGTAAATCATGTCATATTTGTAGCACGGATCATAGGCACGTTCAGTTCTTTTGGCGGCACGCAGGTTATTGCACAGCTTGAAAATCCGCTTGATCAACAACCATCTTGTTTTCCCCATGGCGGCGTTGATGAGGGGACAGTATTGCGCATTTCCATCTCTTTGGTCAAAGCGGCGAAGGATGGCACCATCACTCCCACCAAGAACTCCGTCTTGAACAACAGTGCCATCACATCGAACAAACTCTGTGATTGACACAGGACGGAAGGTGTGGAAGTAGCTGGTTCCAAGTCTTGAGAGTGTCTCACCATCTAGTTGTCCTTTCCGGCTGTCTGGAAACATGTTCTCTTTTGTGGCACCGGAGCGGTACTAGGGTGTATCATTTTCTGGCAGTTTCCAACCATCGTAAAAGAAGTCCCATCCATCACAGACTCGCTTGAACTGGTGGTTGGCAGGAACTGGTGTAGCGCCTGTTGGCATGGCATGGTACAGATATTTCTTCTTGGAATTGCCTCTACCAGTAGTGCTGTACTTTGGACGAAATGTAAATTCACTCCATTTCCCCGGATTGTCAACGTTTTCAAAATCAGGCTCTTGGTTAGCTTGCTTCTCTGCAGGTTTCCACGTCATAGGAGGCCCAGGTGCTTTCCAAGTGGCAGGTGCACCAGCGAGCGAAGTGTCTTTCTTGCCAAGTAAATCCATTTTCATTGGTTCAATGGAGGAGGCAATTGCCGCAAGCTCTTCTTCCAGGAAATCCGGATTCCTTTGTTCTTCAGCTTCCAGATCAACCATCAGTTCATTTGCAATGTCTCCTTCGTCATCAGAATCGGTGTTGGGGCTCTTCTCGCCGCAGTCCTTGTCAAACTGTGCTTCATATTCTTCTGCAGTCCTTGTCAAACTGTGCTTCATATTCTTCTGCCGAGAGGATTTCAGCTGCAGATTCTTCCGAAGTTGAGGATGGCATTGTTCGTGGTGTTGTTGTTGGTGTTGTCAACTGTCGCGATCTTCTACTCCTGTTGCTGTTGCTGACATCTCGCAATGGTGTCCTTGTTGCTGCGGTGGCTAATGCATCAAGTGCTCCTTGACCGTTGACGCCTCCACGATTTTGTCCACTCCTTGTCGAGTTACTTAGACTTGATACATGAGACCAAGGGGATCGATGTCCACCCACAACCGCTGGTGGGCCATTGCCTCTTGTAGTAGTAGCAGCGACAGACTCTTCATCGTCGCTGTCAGAAGAAGAATCCATTGTCACGGCGTCGGAATGAGATCAATCCGTCATTGTGAGTTTGTTCGAAGGAAAAATCGAAGATCAAAAGATGAGCCGCGCGTAGGCCAGTACCGGATTCCTACGCGCTCCCTCTGGACCAAAACGGGATATTTGGGAGGCACCACAAAAATGCTCAAGATTTGGATGGTCAGCTAACTTACACCAAATACGGCAATGCAGTTGTCGGTCTCATGTCACTCTCGCGTGAGGCTGGATACATCACCCATGTTGAGGGGAACCGACACCTCTGAGTGATGATCATACTGGTACCAAAAGACACTGACTCTTTTGATCCCAGTGAGATGCTCGGGGAGTCTGGTCTTTTGCAAAGCGGTATGGCACGTATCTACCCCCACTTCCACTATGATTCCTTCTTCAATTCACAGGATAAGGACCTCCACCAGAACATTGAACGATACCTCCGGCTCATCCACCCCCATGATTACACCAAACTGCAAGAAAAGGAAGAAGGGGCTGATGACGAGGAAGAAAAATACAATGAGGATAAGGTAGAGGAGGAGGGAAAGAAGGAGTCCGAGGATTCCAATTTCGATGACTGACGGGAGCCACGATGGTCTTGATGATAAGAAGAAGCCCCCCAAGAAAAGGGTTGATGCAGAGGAGACTGACGCAAGCAAAAATGGTCTTGGTGATGAGAAGGAGCCCACAGAGAAAAGGTTTGAAGCAAAGACTGTGGACCTGGGTACCATAACAATGGAGATGCCACTGCGACAGTTTTACACACCAGACTTCCAGAATATCTGTAAGTGCCTCCCCTGATGAGACTCCAAAACCAATGAGAGAGCTAAGACGAGAGATGTAACGAGGAGAAGAAGAAAAGAGAGAGAGAGAGAGAGAGAGAGGAGAGAGAGGAGAGAGAGAGAGGAGAGAGAGAGAGAGAGAGAGAGAGAGAGAGAGAGAGAGAGAGAGAGAGAGAGAGAGAGAGAAGAGAGAGAGAGAGAGGAGAGAGAGAGAGAGAGAGACCTCGTGCAGCTCTAGCTCCAAACCAAAAGAAAAAAGAAAAGAGAACTAACATGGTTTTTGTCTACTATATACTATGAAACTCTTCTACTCATTGTTAGGTCTCCCTTCACGTAACTTCATGGTGAACTCCATTTCATCGTCATCGGATGAGCAGGATGACAGACTTTCTGCTTTATTGTTGCCTTCCTTAGCCTCCAGTTATTATTGACACTTCCAATAGAGTACCCTGTTTGCTTTTGTGGCAGGAGGAGCAGTTTGTTTTCTGACCACCATTACCGTCTCAGATTGTTTCGGGAATACAGGACGGTACAGCTCTTTGTCGCCCTCCTCATCCAAGGAATCCAAGACAATTTCATTTACTTGGTCCTCTCTCTGCATTCTCCCTCCTCTCTCATCTGATTCTGACTCATCGTCGCTACTATGGTCGCTGCTGTCATCTTTGCAGAACAGTTTCTTATTACCATACAAGTCGACTTTCAACTCCTCCAAGTCCCCACCAACCGTTTCATCTTCATCACTTGATTCCATGTTAGCTTCATCGTCAAGCATCCTCTTTCCATACACATCTACTTTCAGTTCCGAGGTTGAAACAATGCAAAATGGGATGGGATCATTGATGCGGTACCTTTTCATGAAAAGCCTGCAGTGTTCCTTCTGAAGCATCTTTGCCACAGGCTTCTTTGTGAAATTGATAGTTCTCTTGTCAGCTATCAAATGCTTGTGGCAGCTATCACGAATCTCCTGGTCCCAAGCAGTGACAAGGCATGGTTTGAGGTGACAGAGCATTGGCATACGCTTCTGCATCTGCACACTCGCTATCCAACCAAGAACCAGGAAGTAACATATTATTCCTTTGTTTTTCGTTTTCGTTTGTCCAAACAAGATTTTTGTGAGACTGACACATTTTCAAAATCTCCCCCCCCCATCCACTTTTTCAAAAAATAGTTCATGCCAACGAGATTGCTTGAGTTTCATGCCAACGAACCCAAACGTATAGAAAAAGAATGACCCCAACCAGCCCCCAGCCCCAGTACTGCAACGACTATATTGATATCATACCAGCAGGAAGTATGTAGAGAGAAAGACAGTTTGCATGCAGTTTAACGACTACATCCACAGTCAAAAAATAATGAGACATAAAATTGATTTCCTCCAGTATGGTAAGGACTAAACCAATTGCAAGCAGAGTAGTCGACGGGCAACATCCCAGATTCCGGAAGGCGCTAGCAAGGTGGGCCGCCAGGAAGGTCCCTCCTCCATTGAAGGTGTGTATCAAAAGGCGACAGCGCTATCGCCCAGGAACTGTGGCTCTCAGAGAAATTCGAAGGTACCAGAAGTCAACAGATCTCCTAATCAGGAGACTGCCCTTTCAGCGTCTTGTTCGAGAGATAGCTTCTGATATTAGAAAAGACATCAGGTTCCAAGGGTCTGCAATGGAAGCTCTCCAGCAAGCGTCAGAAGCCCATCTTGTGAACATGTTCCAATGTTCCAACCTTTGTGCTATCCATGCCAAGAGAATCACCATCATGCCAAAAGATATCCAGCTAGCCAGGAGGATTCGAGGTCATTACTTAGCCAAAACTCTGGGAGTTCACTCTGCCCCTTCTGTAGAGTGAAACTACAGAGCAAATTCATTGTTTGGCAGAGTTTTTCATTTCCAGTGGCAGCTGAGATCTGAGGAACAGATCTAGAGAGGATATTCCACGAGGAAAGACCTTCCGAAATCTCATCGAATAGATTGAGTCATGCCTCATGAGTCAACACGATGGAAGTATCAACACGCAGAGAACGCTGACAAGAACACGTTCTCAACGAAACCAAAAGAAACGGAAAACTCGACACGAGTAAAGTATCCTGCCACCGAACCATTTCGCGTAGATCCCACGTCGGCAGTTCAATGGCTAGGTCACTGGCTTTAGTGATTCATGGTTGCCGCTATCGATCTTGCCAAATGTGGTCTTGGACAGGCGCCGTTGCCTTAAGGGTAATCGAGAGGCATTGAGGAGCTGATGCGGTGCATCATCATGTGGGGTATCCAATTCCGGAACGTAGTTGATGACCTGTGAGATGTAGAGATGTAGAGATGTACTTGAGTTGTAGGCGAGGAGCCTGGGAATTAATTTTGCAAATTGTGAGATGGTCCTCTCAGCAACCATGATTAGGGTTATAGTTGGGAGAACCCATGAGGGTTAGATTTTCCGCACTATGGAGCGTGGAAACTGGGACGGGGGGTTCCCCAGGCGTGCTGCTGCTCGACACAAAGCCAACTAAAATATCACTGTATTTGTGAAGAAAATCTGTCTACCCCAATAGCATAATACTGGTGCTGCCATTGCCAATATCCCTGCTACACTTGTTATTATTGTCTCCCGTTTGATCATTCAATCGTTTGAGAGAGTTGACAGAGAGAGTTCGAGAGAGAGGGATGGAGGGACAGTGAGACAGGGAGAGTTAGACATGAGAGAGTGAGGGGTGGGTGATGCACTGAAAAAGGACCGAGAGCCATGTATATAGGCATGCATTATAAAGGCATGATGGATGGATCGAACTAACCGCCCAGATGGTACCATTTTCAGCGGCGCCAACATCCCTGATAGTGTTGCTTCCAAACTTGTACCAATTGAGACGACATACAACAAAAATTCCCCATTTATGCTGGTGACATTGGCTTGTGATCTCTGGAGCAGCACCGCCATGCTTGTAGCAAGGCAGAAATTTGCAACCGCTTCCAACGTTGACCCACTGATTCAGGCGATCAGATATGGGAGCCCACTGATCCCCACGTTGTAAAGAAAAGAGTGGCCTTCAGTTCGTCGTCCCATTTGGAAGGCAAATTTCCTTTATCGAAGCGAGTGATCCGCCTTGAGCCTAGCTTAAAGTTTTGGGCGGCAGTCCAACCAATGGGGAGTCGAGCAGTGTCTCTTGATCTATACATGCGAGTGTTTCCAACCAACCAGTCGGAGGTTTCATCCAATCAATCAGATGGAAATAAATGACTGTCTTATAGTGCTATGACATTAATCAGACAGTTTGCTCTCATACATTGCCATGTACTCACAAATGTGATCCCCTGGATTGACATGTAATTCGCGACTTCTCGCGTGGCTCTGACAGTCGGTTGTGTTCTAAAACAAAGGGGTGACGGGAACAGGGATGGAAGTGACAAGCCTGTGTGCTGCTCCATGGTGGCATTGGAAACAAATACAAACATAATTATCTAATATCGAGTTTAAAATCTGTTTCACTGACGATCTGCTATGAGCTGGTTCTTCTTGTACTGCAGCACGACGATGGCCACTACAGAGCAGCCAAACAGAAGTTGCAAGAGTCTGATTTGGGCAACCAGATCGGATGCATCTTGCTGATCATCTTGGCTTGAGGTGGTGGCCTTGTGGTTGCCATTCCTACGTTCACGATAGGGCAATCTCTCGCCGCCTCCCTGGTCATGGTCAGAAGCGCGGTCCAAAATTTCATCCAGCTTGTGGTGGAGTTTGTCTGTTTGTGCTGCCATTTGCATCTCCATCTGTGCTGCGGTCGCTGCCACCTGTGCTGATGTCGCTGCCAGCTGCTCCTTCATTCCATTCTCAAGTCTGATCATGTGCTCCCGTTGCTGTAAAAGCTGCTCCCGTTGTTTCAGACTGTGGTCATCAATGCCTTCACTTACAGCCACAATCAGCTGCTCCTCAATCGAAGGGGGGGCATCCAATGAGTAGCGCTGTACATCGGATTCATGTAGGATCAATTCCAGATTGCGCACACTGAACGTGTAGTCAATAATATTGCCACTGAAGTCGACCAATAGTTCAGGCACTGAATCATTGAAACTTGTCAACCTTCGACCATCCAATGCTAGATTGGCTTCTCTGGACAACTGTGCCAAGGCATAGAATGCCCCCAGTGGAGTGTGGTCATTACTGACCAACTCTGAATCAGTCCTTTCTGCCAGCTGACGGCCAAAGCTAGGAGTTTCTGGAGCCATCTTGACCCGAGCCACAGTCTGATTTGATGACTCACACCATGCACTCAAGATCTCCAGGCGCGTTGCGTCAGCTAGGTTCAACAGCTGTGTGATTCTGACCTTAACATCATCCTTGTTGGTGGTCGTGCTGTTGCATGGTCCACTTCCCAGCATCATGTCAAATGCCGAGCCTGTCTTGTTCACATCCAGATTTGCAAATGTCTTCTTGAACTCAATGGCTTGTGTATTGAAATTTCCTTGCAGGTCTTGGACACCTGTTAAAGATACTGTCATTTCACGGCCCATTAGCACATCATAGCCCATAAGCTCATCGAACAGGAAACCAAGCTTCCGTTCCTTGCAGTCAATATTCAAATCGTCAGAGAATTTGGCTTGAAATTGAAGGATGCAACAACGATACGAATACGGAAGTGAGAAACAAGGACATTCATCTGCCGAAGCACGTAGTACACCTGTCCAAAACATACTGTATTTTGCATCTTGTGTCCCAGTGCCATCCTTGATGCCAGACACCTGAACAATCAGGTCAAATCTCAAAGGTAATTCACAGACGATGGGCTCGGTAAAGATGATCGAAACTTCTTCTCCTGGGACCACAACGTCTCGAACTGGCAGCATACCGTACACCTTGGGAGCTATTCGATCAACAACAATCAACACTGGCTCTGTTGTAGTCTTCTTGAAGTCGTCAGGGGCCTTGGGGAAATCTTGGCATCTGTGGTGCAAAAATACCAATTGATGAGAGAACTGGCTACTACACCATTCAGCACCTTTGCCAATGGTGGGTACTTGCCTTGTTTCAACAACGACCTCATAACGGCCATCTGAATCTGTGTCAGGAATGTGAATATTCTGGAAGTTCCAGTTGATCGTTGCATAACCATAGTCATCCTCTTGCCCAGCAGCTTCAGGGATTGCCGTAAAGTTGGCTATCTGTTGCTTTGACACATCCAAATAGGCGGGTCCATAGTCATACTCGCCCTCGCCAAGTTTTCTGACATAAGGAATGACTTCTTGAAGCCTTGTCTCCTTCGCCAGACTTGCCAGATCTCCATCCGCCTTCTTGGGGTTGCGTATGATGAGAGGAATAGGGTCCTTTTGATTAGCAATGTTCACGACAAACTTCTTTTCTCGCTCCAAGGCTCCAGCCCACTCATCACTGGACATGGCTCTGCAAACTTGATACACGGGTTTCCCTGACAAAGGTCGTTATGCAGCAACACGGTCTTTGCTTCGGACCCAATGCCATCCCAATCTCCCTGCATTTGAATAAGTGTGGGAGTAAACTGATATCCTCGACTTGGTCTCCAAATCTCCATTGTTACAACGCGGACACCATTGAACGGGCCAAAGTCATGGGCAACTGCCAGATCGTTCCCTGTTGGGGATGCACAGGAATTTTTCCGATTCGTTAGTAGACCAGACAAGATCGTCCAACCGCTTCTAAAGCTGTTCAAGCTCGACTTACCTCCCAACTTGTGCGTTAGGCCATCCGGGTTGGTTGTGTGGTCAAGGAATACCACAAAGGCACTTGTGCGGTCATTCACGTTGTTTGCGATGGTGAGTGTGAAAACCATAGGCTCGTCAGGTAGAACAGGCTTGTTCGGCCTCTGAACAACTCTGAGATCGATATCCTCCCCTCGTGCTGTGGGCGCACCTTCCCACTATAGAAGCCAAAGGAGCAAGACATCAACAAATGACAAAAGCATGCTGACCTGATTGGCCACTTATACGAATATACTCAAACTCCTGGTGAAACTTACAGGAGCACTGGTTGTTCCGGCAACAGTTCTGAAGATGACTGCAGTCCATAGAAAAAAGAGACATCAGTGTAAGTCACAGGCTTCATACCCGATGGAGGAGAAGCATCATTCCATGCCAGATGTTTTAATACTCACAAGTTCCAAACTTGGGATCGACGAAAATGTCCAAAACAAAGTCATCGTCCTTGTCTTCATCACCGAGAATAAATGAAACTGTAGTCTCTCTTTCTTCCCCATCAGTATCCGTAAAAACCTGTGATCTTGTGGTCACATGGGTTAGTTCAAAGCTGCAAGCATAAGAGAAGAGAGCAGGTGTGAGAACAAAGCTGCCGCAAAAGCACAGCAAGGACTCTTGACTAAAGTATTGTTCTCAGCACTTACCCGCCACCGATCATAATTCCAGGACCACCAGACATGTCAAAACTAAGGGTTCCTCCAAAAGTGCTTTCTTCATTGTCCTCCCCTGGGTTCAGCTGGCTCAGCTCAGTAATGCCGGTATGGCCCATTGTGAATTCCATTGTGCCTCCACCGCCACTGAACTGAAGCCTGTTAGTCTCCTTCAAGTCCTTCTTGCCACTTTGCGACCCAGGCTTGACATACGGAGCATTCTGAACTGTGATGGCTCTTTCTGTTAGTGTTTCTGGAGTCAATTTTGCCCAATGCGCTCCAGGTTCAATGGCAGGCTTCATGGCATTCAGGTGATTATATTCGGCCATGTTGACAAAGTCAACAAAGAAGTTTCCAGTCATTGGAGGAGGATCAACATCAAAAATTTTATCCTTCTTTGCCGCCCACTTGTCAAACCATTCACGGGCTGGAATGAGTTGGTTCTCTGCCATGTTGTTGGTGGCATCATATGCTACCAAGGAACTACTCCAACTCTTCAGTGCATAATCCAAAGTATCATATTGAGATTTCAGCTTTGTCTTATTCTGTGCACCTGTTTCGTTCCCCCACCTGTAAAGGTACTCCAGAGCCTTGGTCTCCAGTGTCGGAAGCACATGGGTTTCCAAGTAGTAGACACTGAAGAAGGAAACAGCAGGCTTGTTCTTCTTGTCTTCCAGATTGAATTTCGTTGTGGTGGTCACATTGGTGAGCAACTTTCAGGATGCCACTGAAAGTTCAAAGTCTCAGAGAATAGAACATTCAAATTTGGCACCACGAAAACATCAGATTTGCGTCCAGCAAGCATTGGATCATCACTTGTCGTGTAGCTGGAAGGGTAAGTGAGAGAAATGGGAACACACTGTAAGCAAGGTATTTCTGCAATCAAAACAAAGTGTAACTGTAGCTATCTCTCTGATCTGAACCTACCTCCAGGTGGTTGTATACTCTGCAGTAAAAACATCTTCCCTGTGCATCTGATAGGTAACATCGTCAGTGTCAAAGCCACCACCAATGCCATCACCCGACATGCTAAAGGTTTTAAGACAAAATTCGATCCCAAAGCCAGCACAACTTTCTGCATCAATGTCGGCTCCAATGTGTAGTCGAGAGTTGTGTGAAAGGTCCTCCAGCCGCTCAAATTCTGCTGACTTCACCCTCATGGCTTTTACAAGAATGAACCAAGATGAGTGAGGCTCCTGGACACAGCAAAGATTAGAGAGCCACACAGGCAGTAAACATACTGGTCTGCACATTCTCATAGGATGCCTGTGAAAGCCCTACCGGGGGATCCCGAAGAATCAGAATGGGCTCATAGGTAGGGAGAGCAAAGGATTTTCCTTCTCCCAATTTGTAGTCACCTGTTATAACCAGCTCAGCTACGTGGGTCAAGACGCGTACGCCCTGCTTGGTCACCTTGACTTTGAATGTCTTCCGGTCTATAGCAGTGAAAGAAAGAAGAGAACCAGGTCAGACAAGGGCGCAGTCAAAGTTATGTTGAGAGACTCGCTCCTAATAAAGTGGATACTTACAGGGGGAGTCAACTCTGGTAGCGTACATAGGGAGACAGAATGATGTACAGTTAAGACTTGGTCACACAATATGGAAGAACAACTAAAACAACCAACCCAAGCTGTACATACCTCGGGCGTCCAACTATAAACTTGATTTTGTTTCCCTTTGCATCCTTGGGAGCCACACGCGCATTTGACTTCACTTCATTGGTGTTTGTATGATCTACCTTGAACTTGCAAGTGTTTTGAGGACCACAAATCTCATGCTGTTTGATTTCATCTTCCTTCAGACTCTTCTTGTACTCTGCCCACTTTGCATCAATTCCCGCACTGTTCTCAATTTCAACCTCAATATCGTCGCCAACAACATCACAGTACATGTCCGTCATTAGCTTGTATCTGAGAGTCAATATTATTGACTACACGTTCAGTGTGCGCAATCTGGAATTGATCCTACATGAATCCGATGTACAGCGCTACTCATTGGATGCCCCCCCTTCGATTGAGGAGCAGCTGATTGTGGCTGTAAGCGAAGGCATTGATGACCACAGTCTGAAACAACGGGAGCAGCTTTTACAGCAACGGGAGCAACTCTGGCAACAACGGGAGCACATGATCAGACTTGAGAATGGAATGAAGGAGCAGCTGGCGGCTTCAGCAGCGCAAATGGCAGCACAAACAGACAAACTTCATCACAAGCTGGATGAGATTTTGGGCCGTGATTCTGACAAGGGAGGTGGTGAAAGATTACCTAGTCGTGAGCGTTGGAATGGTAACCACAACAAGGTCACCATCTCAAGCCAAGATGATCAGCAAGATGCATCCGATCTGGTTGCCCAAATTAGACTCTTGCAACTTCTGTTTGGCTGCTCTGTAGTGGCCATCGTCGTGCTGCAGTACAAGAAGAATCAGCTCATAGCAGATCGTCAGTGATTCAGATGATGAACTCATTACTTTATCTTGAATAATTAATAATTGCATTTGTTGTTCTAATGCTGCCAACGGCGCCCATCTTGTCACTTTGGTCTGTGTAGATCACAACCCTTCGTCACAGCTATATTCTAGAATACAAACATACGCCAGTGGAGCTTTGACCCCCAACGAAGGTAATCCGTGTACCGATAGAAGCAGATGCCCGGTGATAATTAGTTTTCGCTTTTGCTGGCTTCATTCTATTCATACTCTTTCCTTTACCCACGGGGACCCCAGAGGATATCCTCGGAGGAGATTATCCCAGCCTATCTGGTTCTTTGCCCCAACAAGCTTACGGTACCTGTCTGGATAGTGCCACAGGTGCAGGAAACAATTCTCGTAGTGGTATTGAAGACAATCCAAAAGAATCTCAAGGAGGAAAGGATCACTTTCTCTGTTTAATCTTACTAGTGCCCATGATGACTGCTGTTGTGCTGGCTGGATGTGGTGTGCTGGACAAACACTGCCATGAGTAATCCAAATGTAGCCTTGAAAGCTTGCACAGTTGGTCAATGACTAAACAGAGGCTGCTTGACGCGCTGATAACCTTGGATCTTTTCGACACAGTCAGATTGTGCTAACGGAGAGCTTGAGTTACCCTTCGAAGTCACTCATAATAGTAGTAGGGATCCTCTTTCGGAGCTCGCAAATCGATCAAAAAGTGAGCACTTTTTTTTGTTGTTGTGAGTACTGTGTTAGTACCATGCCGGTTACAAGCACCTTGCCGAAAATACGCACGACTAGGGATTTCCGTATCGATTTTCGAAAAAGGAGCGATCAACAATGAGCTACCAACAGGAAAATGCTGTCGACCAGTTGGCCAAGACTGATTAACAAGCAACCGAAGTTAGCAGCTTGTAGAGCAAAAAAGAAAAAAATCTTTATAACGGATATGGCCCCAATGGACGGATCATCACTGTGCTGCAGCCGAAGCTTTGGATAACCGCTCCCGGTCGAAGCGGGGTTTGGTTTCACAGGAGACCACCACTGGTTCCCTCACCGGCACCACACTCCCTAGGGGAGATGGTGCATTTGAAGTTACATGTAAGTATAAATGGCATATCTCGCGTGGATTTGCCGGACATATATTCCTAACGGATTTGTGGGTTTGCCAAATGGATTCAGGGAGAGTTTCTGGGTGGGTTGGGTGGAGAGAGAAAAGAAGGGACGGAAGCGGACGCAGGAGGGAATTGGAAGAATGGGAGGTGGAGGTCCCGCGTCAATTACCCAGTCCCAAGCTGTGTGACGTAACTCTCTTCAAGGACTGGTTCCCATGTGTTGATCCATTGCCGGATTGATGCTGTCGGCCATTGGGATCGTGTGTTGATTGGTGTTTGGAGAAGCCATACCTGTTCTGGTCTGAGGTTTCCCGATAACTTTTAGGAGCGAGAGCTCTGGGTTCTCTACGGATTTCAGGGCAAGGGCTCTAGATTCGTACCAGCAGCTTAGTTGGCTCTACGGAAAGGCAGCTCGGTGGCTTATTGCTTGGAGATGATATCCACATCGTCCTCCCATAGTCTAGAAAATAATGAAGTGAAACCGTATTGAAAACGTAATCCATTCCCAGGCTTGGTGCTCAACTTATATCCCTCCACAGTCAGATACCCATCCTGTGTAGGCCGAGCAGAAGCAGTGGAGGGTGAACAGATAGATACTGTTCTCTAGACTGCCCCAAACTGATTGAATAGCGAAGGCCCCCAGCTCCTGAGGTGAGCTGGCCCAAAGGGCTCAGCAGAGAGCTTTGCTGGCCCTCCTGTCTGACTGACAGGGCCAAGTCCTTGGTTTGGTGCCTACTGGAGGTGTTGAACACTCCTGAGGCACTGTTAGAGGAAATATTCCTGATACCTCTTTACTATTGACTCGTGTATTAATCATCTAGTCCGGTTCACATGCATATTCATGATGCAAGGAACCGAGGGAGTTTTAGGTCTAAAGTGTTACGGGGGTCCTTATATCCAATTCAATCACACGAATTGCTGTCAGCAACCAGAAAATCCTCACTTTTGCTTTTCAGCTTAATCTAAAACCAAATTACTCCCCAATAAGCTGCAGTATTACTAGCAAACAACACTGAAAAGCAAAAGCGCTTCTCGAGTTCGAAGAGTCAACCGTCTCGAGATAGTAAGTCAAATTGACCTGAAGAGTATCAAAGTGTATTGAGTTACCACCTGCAACAGAGAAGAGGTGCAAGAAACAGGCCTCTAGCTCCACTATAAGAGCATCGAAACACCTCTAACAGCAAAGAGGTGCGTGCGCGAGATTCCCATCTTCACGCAATCAAGGTACAACGATCGATCAACAGTTTCCGGCCGGAACTGGAGAGATCTACATACACCACGTGATCAATGAGAACAAGCTACACGGATTGTCCGCTAAATCCGGCTCTTATTCAACAAGTTGAAGTCGATTACATCATCGTGTCATC
This sequence comes from Seminavis robusta, assembly GCA_903772945.1. Taxonomy (NCBI): domain Eukaryota; phylum Bacillariophyta; class Bacillariophyceae; order Naviculales; family Naviculaceae; genus Seminavis; species Seminavis robusta. Next base: position 17,936 of record CAICTM010001199.1, on the reverse strand, counting down.
GCGCGTGATTTTGATCCGTCGCATCACAACGAGCAGAAGTCGTCGTACGGCGATCAAGATAAGTCGCGACACAGGCGTTGCAAGCAATACATCAAACGATAGAGGACATCTAGCTGCATCTCTGAGTATCAGTGCAAGATTCTAACTCCAAGAATTGAGTGAGATAGGTTGATTCGAGTGATACAGTGCTACTGTGAAGAGAAACACAAAAAATCACGACGAAGCTCATAAGTATCCCGGAGAAGCAAATCTCCTCATGAGAACTGTTCCAGCAACTGTAACTCACACCGTGTACTCATCTAAGTATACGAAGGCCATCTGCAGAAGAACAGATGCAACGAAAGGACCAACAGAGGCAGTTCGCTACTACCCAAGGCTCCAAAGAAGAAACCACGTTTTCCTCAGGAATTCCGTGAGATGTCAAAGACAGAGGCTATCCAGCCACCAACAGGCGCACCAAGAGCGACCAAAAGAAGGCTATCCAGCCAACAAGCAAGCTTTTTCACAAAGCAGTGACTCATACGAGAGTCCACCGTGAGATCCTTCCTGCAGGAGTATCCACACAGTTCCACGAGAACAAGCTAGTTCCAAGGAACCAGCAAGCACAAGAGTGCATTACCACACCAACAAGACCATGAGATTCCAAGGAAGAGGTGGTCGTGGTGGAGGAAGATACCCTTCTAGGGGGGGGGGTAGGGGATTCAATTCCTCAGGAAGAAGCCATCAAGGAAGAGGCAACAGCTACAGGAACCAGAACAAGAGTTCCAAGCGTCAGTTCCTCTTCCATCCAAATGGACACGCTGACACCAGGTATTATCCTTTTGAGGAGACCCTGACACACATTGTCCAGGACCTAAGGACCAAGCCTGAATGGAATGATGTGCCACTGGCTTCATTGGCCATTGAGACCATGACAAGTCAGGCACCAACCAAGCCGGATAAGTCGAAACTTCAGACAGCACTTGTTGATCCCAAAGCCAAAGAGTACGATGCTTTGGAACTCAGCGAGTACAAGGCAAAGTCGACTCGCGCCTATGAGAACATTCTCAAGACTGGTGCAACCACCATCCAGGTGACATACTGTACCGACGCCATGAAGTCCAAGCTGAGAGGTCTAGGAGACTATGAAGATGCAGTCAAGCTCGATCCCATTGAGATGCTCAAGAGGATCCGATTGATAGTGATGCAAGGCTCAACCAAAGTGTTCCCATTGCTACAATTCATCAAGACCATCCAACGTGGTTTGTTCCCGAAACAAGGAGACCATGACAGAGTTGACTTCTACTTGAGAAAGGTCGACAGCGACGTGGATCAAGTGTATGACCTGGTCGGAACGGAGTTCATTGATGCCAAGACTATCGGATTAGCTGAATACAAGGCCGCATCGAGTCACGACGCCCAAGAAAAGGTGCTAGTGACGGAAAGGGCTAGGTTGAAAGCAACCGTGGGCTGCCATGGACTACAAGAAGGAAGATATGGAGATTACCAGAAGACCGTTGAGGCAGCCTATGCCATGGATGGCAGCATCCAGTTCCCTGCTACCCTGGACCATCTCAGAGAGACACTGTCCAATGACAGATTCAAGGCCAGCAAGGAATGGTTGGAACAGCGGAAGGGCAGGGAACGGAAACCATACTCCAATCCCAAGCCACCTTCTTTTGATCCAAAGAAGATGAAGGAAGGGCTCCCAGCTGCTGTCTTTTACCAGCAGTCACAGCCAGGTGAAGCCTGCTACTGTTGTGGCAGCCCAGATCACAAGCTTCCGCCGTGCAAGGTCAAATTTAAGATCCCCAAACCTGAATGGGCGATCAATAAATTCAATGGCATGAAGAAGTCCTTCATGCCGCAGTATCATCAACATCCGATGCAACTGCTTCAAGGAGTGCCTACCACAGTGGTGACGGCACCAGCTCCAGCTCCAGCCGGAGACACATCGACCAGGAGTGGATTCAGTGGAATCCCTCCACCTCCTACGAGCCAGTCAAACTTCCAGCAGTTTCCCATGTCAAGCCAAGCCTCTCAGGCCAGCGCGGCAGGGTCATTGCAGTTCCACTTCCAGCACCATCAAGTTGGAGGAGTCCCGCCGCTGATGGCCAGAGATGACTCCACAACCGACAGTGATCCAGAAGAATCCGTTGACTGGGGGCAATTCGCCGTTGATTTCCTTGGAGGAGTCCCGCTTTATGCGGAAGAGTGGAGGCGAGATGAGACATCCTCAGAAGAGGCAACTGCTATGAAGACTACCTGCATCATCAAGTTGCGTTTGAGTTCCCAGGAGTGGCAGATGCCGAACTCACAGGAGTGGCAGAGCCAAATCTTACAGGAGTGTCGGTCAAGACCCTCATTCCTGATGGAGCCAACACAGTGTATCTCGACAGTGGCCTATGAATTCGTAATTATCTTAAAAATATGTCATGTTGGTCTCGGTGAGATGGAGGCAATTTCTGTAGTATATATACTACATTCATCACTCCCCCATTGCCGAACAACTCTGCAGGTTCTCTTCGAGTCATGACTTTGCAATCACGGTGACTCTCGAGTTCGAGCAGTTGTGGACACCCAGCACTAATTCGCACGTACTGGTGTGTATGCAGGTATTTATTTACGCTTTAGCGCTGCCTGTATTCAAGCGCTAGCCTTCGAGATCATGTTGGAAGGGTTCTTCGTGTTCTCAAGTACGTCAGTGGAGGTACGTACGTACATCAGTGGAACAGAATCCCACTGACGTCAGTAGTGTCAGTGGAGGTACGTGTTCTCTTAACTTGTTGATATGCTCCCCCGGAAGCTTATAGAATTCTGGGACTATGGTGGAGAGTACTTACGAGCGATACTAACGTACGTTGTGAACTGACTGCCAGAATACTAGTACGAATGGCTTACTAGTCTTCTCTGAACTCACGAACGGAGGCATGTGGAGAGCCAACTGAAGGTCTTAGACATCGTTCACTAGTGTTCTGTTAGTCCAGGCTATGTCACGATGAGGAGTACACTCCCCCATAGTCTGGTGTACTAACTATAGAGGACGTCTTATACTATTTACGAGTGAGACTTGCTTATCCCACCGCTTGAGGTGAACTTCTCCCCCAAAGTCTTTGAACGGTTAATGGTTGGTGTGTCACGGGGAATTGAAGACGATAACTCCCCCGGAACTGGTGTTTCTGTTGGACGTTCCACGATCTACTAGGAAACGGAATGCTTACGGAGCATTGGGGTACTCAAGGGGCACCTTTACTTAATTGCCGTATCCCACCTTCCCAGCTGTGCAGGATCGGGTCGCTGCACACTTGTCTAAGCGATAAGGAGGGGTGTACGAGTTAACTAGTGCATACTTAACTAGAGAACATTCCTGGGCAATGTTAGCTGCTTCAGCCAGGTGGAGGTTAAATCCTTGGTGCCATTACCAAGTTTCGAACCACAGGCCTGGGGATCCTTACTCTAACTGGAGGACCGAGTGTACTAATTTGTTGAAGGCTCCCTGGTTGTCCAGGGTAGAGGCAGTACTGTTAATCCTATGAATTCGTAATTATCTTAAAAATATGTCATGTTGGTCTCGGTGAGATGGAGGCAATTTCTGTAGTATATATACTACATTCATCAGTGGCAGTTCAATCCGAACTGTCATGAACCAGGACATGATTGTCCACAAGCGACTATCTCCCAGACCAATCGAGATGGCCACCAACGTTGGAAGCACCAAGCTTACCCAAGAAGGTGACACCCCTTACGGAAACGGCTATGCCAATCCAGGAGGCATCGCCAACATCAACGCTTTGTCTCTTGTTGTGGATGACTGCGTCAGGGCACAGGATGGATCCTATGTCCTCATGGACTCAAGAGTCGACGACGCCATCTACCACTACCGCCCAACTGGGATTCACACCAGGTATGGAAGGACCGCCAAAGGTCTGTATGGAGTACTGATTGAGCAAGACCTACTGGATCACATGGCCCAACTCAACCAGTTTGCACCGGAGTTCCAACATTTGGTTCAGACGGTGGAGGGCAACCTCGAAGGCTTTACCAAGAAGCAAGCCAAGGGTGCATTTCTCGCGAGAAATCTGTACCACAACCTCCAGCGTCCGCCTTTGGAGGGCTACCGCAACATGATTAGGACTGGACAAATTAGAGACTGTCCTGTCAAGCTGGAGGACATCCATCGTGCCGAATTAATTTTTGGCAGCGACATGGGCAAGGCCAAGGGCTCTACTACACGCAGACGCCCACCACCAGTGACCGCCAGTATCCATACTGTTCCGGATGAGCTGGTGGCACCCCACAGGTTCTTGACCCGATGCATGGATGTGTTTTATGTCTGTGAAATTGCTTTTCTAGCATTCACTGACTTGCAGATCCGTCACAGAGAATCAGCCCACCTGACCAATCGGAAAGGTAAATCATTCTATGCTGCCATTGACAAAATCTTTGCTCGGTACGGGAATAATGATTTCGAGATCAAAGAAATCCAGTGCGACCTGGAGTTCAAGAGCTTGATGGATCCTGTCAAGAACGACATGGAGCTCAAGCTCAACCATGGAGCGGCTCAGACTCACAGTGGTCCCGCCGAGCGCAACATCCGAACCTTGAAGGAGTGCATCCGCACAGCCTGGTATGCAACACCATTTCTGGTGATGCCAAAGGTGATGATTGTGGAATTGGTCTATGATGTCAATTGTAAACTCAACCTTTTCCCAGCGCTTGATGGAATTTCCAAAGTGAATCCTCCCAGGCAGATCTTGGAGGGTCGGACCACAAGCTACAAAGAAATCCAGTACACTTTTGGGAGCTATTGTCTTGCTTCCAACGAACCAGACAAGCTCAATTCCATGGAGCCCCGGCGATTGGATTGTATCTATCTCCGTCCATTGATGGACAACCACCAAGGAGGGCACAGTGTGATGGATCTTGTCACCTTTGAAGTCATCACATGCCAGCATGTTCGTATTCTGCCGATGCCTCGCTCAGTCATTGATGCTGTCGAAAAGAAGGCATACGGTAAGGGCAAGAAACCTCTAATCTTTCACAACCGTGACCTTGTGGAATTTTTGCCTGTAGGTTTGCCTGCAGGAGTGGATGGTGACAATGGAAATGAGAGCTACCTCCAAGTCTATGGAGACTCTTCGGACGACGATTCAGTGGAATCCAAAGAATCAGATGAAGATTCTGAGGATGGGAACGCCCCAGGGCTAGTACCAAGGGCATCCAAACAGTATGCCACAGACATTGACTCCGATGAAGAAGGAGAAGAGGGATTCCAAGGAATCCCAACAAGTACAAGTCCAGCCAACCCTACAGTTGAAGAGATGGCACCAGCAGTGGATACCAATGATGAAAACCTCGCTGGGCCAGACAAAGCTTCCAAGCTTCCTCGAGTTGGAATTCGACGATCAGCTCGGATTGCTACAGCTGAAGCAAACAAGAAAGGAGTGACCTTCGTCCAAGATGATGAAGCGAAGTAACCACTGCTTTACGAGACCGAAACAAGCAAGCACTTGACATTGTTCATGGACTCCTGTAATCACAGGAGTGCCACAGCAGAAGTCAAGGATGAGAGCAGCCATGCCCAACAACATCTTCTACCCAAGGGTCTGAAAGTATGGGGCACCAAAGCAAGAGAGGCAGCACTCAAAGAGATGGACCAGCTCCACAGCCGAGTATGTTTCAGCCCAATTGACCCGAACCAGTGCAGTGAATCTGAATTGAAGAAAGCACAGATGGCACTCATGTTCGTTACTGAGAAAAGAGATGGCACTGTCAAGGCCAGAGCTGTCTACAATGGGAAGCCAACAAGAGTGTACCACCAGAAGAAGGACGCCAGAAGTCCCACGGTTTCACTTGAGGGTTTGATGTTATCCATGTGTGTTGATGCCTCGGAAGACAGGGATGTCATGTCACTGGATGTTCCAAACGCATTCATTTGGACTCCAATGCCAGTTGTCAAGCCAGGTGAAGACAGGGTCCTCATGATCATTGAGGGAACCCTTGCAGACTTACTTGTGGAAATTGATCCTAACACTTACGCTTCATTCCTGACATACAAGAAGGGACGTCCAGTCCTCTATGTTGTCGTGGAGCGAGCCATTTACGGCATGGTTTTGGCAGCACTGCTTTGGTACAAGCTTTCAGAAGTGACCTGGAGGAAATTGGATTGGTGTTTAATCCGTACGATCCATGTGTGGCCAACCGGATGATCGAAAGCTATCAGCAAACGATTCGCTTCCATGTGGATGATCTCATGTCGAGCCACACGATGAAGCTGGTGAACAACCGCACTCTGGAATGGTTCAACGCAAGATATGGAACCTATGGAGCCGTCAAGGCAACCCGTGGTCCCAAGCATGACTACTTGGGGATGACGGTGGACTTTTCCGATCCAGGCAAGGTAGTCATTGACATGATTGACTATCTTAAGAAGATGATCTTGGAGTTCCCAGTGGACTTCGAGCAAATGAAGAAGGTGTCCAGCGCGGCACCTGCCGATTTATTCAGTTCTGGTGATGGAGCTGCTCTGGATGACAAGACCAGATAAATTTATCACACAAACGCAGCCAAGCTGTTGTTCGCGTGCAAGAGAGCAAGACCAGATGTTCAAACACTAACAATTGTTCTCTGTACACAAGCGCAGACAAGCTGCGCTCGCCCAGAGCAGCTAGACACGACTAGTAGAGGATTAGGTGAGTGGAGAGACTCGGCCATTTACTGAGCCGACCGTCTCCAGTCCCCGGGGTACCATTCGGGACTGGGGAGTCCCGGATGGATCCCACACGGCAAAAGGGAGTCCCGGGAATGTGATGTTCCACGGGACAGCCTTGAGTCGTGCAACCCAAAAGCCAGAGGCAGAACAGGGAGGGAGCGTAGCGGGGTGGGAGAAGTTACCCCCTGTCCAGGTGGAGGCGAGGACATGGGGCCGAGGACTAGGGGTAGGTTAGTCCTCGTAGAGTTCTTCGTGGAGAAGAATCTCGTTGAAGTGTTGGGGCGCTTGCGCCTGGAGGAGGTGGCGATCGTAGGTGCCTCCCGGGAAGTTGTACGCCCCATGGTCCAACATCTGTTGGGAGTAGTGGCGGGTGGCAGCAGCGGCTTGGATGCGCAGGTAGCGGAGCATGGCGTTGGACTTCCAGCGGCCGAGAAGGCGGATGGCATCCAAGTCAACATGTGCGCAGAGAAGGGCTGTGGCACCACCAGGACGGAGGGAGCGGGCAGAGACCTTGTCAGGGTTGATGCCAGTGTTGTGGGAGATGAGGGCCGCAGCGTGGCGGAGGGCGTGGGTGGTGAACTGGGGCTTCACAGGATACCACCGGTTGCGGGCCGCATTGAAGTGGTTGAAGAGGGGAGTATCGGCGTCGGCGCCGTTGGTACGGAGGTGGTAGACCACACGCGCGAGGGACTTCACCGGGCAAAGCCACGGATCAGAGGTCGGGCGGTGGCCCACGGACTCGCCGCGGACAGCATTCTTTTGGTCAGTGAACGTAAACGTGGCATCGGTGAGGCACGCGTGGTTTTTCACGTCATTCAAAGAGATGGTGTCTCCGCGGACTTGGAGGCCGCCGCGGACAGTGAAGGAGACATCACAGAGGCGAAAGGCTTGGCTTCGGGATTCAAGGTTCCCGGTGTCCAGGTACTCCGCAGGGCGTAGGAGCCAGAAGAAGGCCAGGATGCAGAGGTCGCGGACGTGGCGGTTGAGGGTTCCCCAGGTGGCGTCGTCGTAGTCCAGGGCATCGAGCATAGCTCGGAGGATGGAGAGGTTGACGGGGTAGGCTCGGTCAGGGGGTCCATCTTCATCCCTGAGTCCTTTGAGGAAAGCAGCGAGTATTGGATGGTTGTGGTCGGATCCAGCTTTGAGCTTTCTGGGATCCGGGTGACCCAGGTCGGTGATCCCCTTCCCGACGGCAAGAAGGGCCTTGTCCACTGAGTCAGCTCGGACATTGTTAGACTCGCGGTAACGGTTTCCGAAGACGAGGAGGTAGCAGGCTTGGATCTCTTGGTCAGGGATATCACAGAGGGATGGGTTGACGCCGAGGCCTGCGCAGAAGTCACACCATCGTCCGAAGGTCCGGTCGCGGGCGGCGGCCGTCTTGGAGACAATGTTTTTGGAAGCGGTCTGCAGCGCAAGGTGGAGATCAACAGTGAACTGACCTCGGGTGGCAGCGTCAACACCTGCCAGGGTTTGTTCTGTGGATAGCGCTGTTCAAAGTGGGCGAGAAGTTCAGGCAGGGTGAGGTGTTGCAGACGCGACACATGATCAGCCATCACGTTGGCAGGACCCGGGATGTAGGACGAGAGGGTGCAGTAGCGGTGCTCTTGCTGGTGTCGACAGGCGTAGTTGCAGAGGAACGCCGCAGGGCCATCTGAGGTGACCGCCCCTTTGGAGACTCTGGAGACGGCTGGGGTGTTGTCCGAGAGCATGTAGAGGATGGCGTAGGTGACGCAGTGCCGCGCTGCTTGCAAGGAGTGCTGCGCAAGGATGGCTGCTTGCTCGAGGTCACTGTTGGTGACGGTTCCCTTCGGGTTGTCCGTGGACACGAGCTGAGCCTGCACATCGGGAGGGAATGGGAACCTCCAGAGGTAAGGAGTTTCCTCAGAGTCAAAGTAGACACCGCCCATTCCAGCATTGGCGGCGTCAGTGGCTCCGAAGAAGGATGGGTCCTGGGGGACGATCTCAGCCAGGTGAGTTGGGCAGTGGCAGAGGCTGGCAGCCAGATCAGCAAAGGCATCGATGTGGGATCTCATCGCGGTGTTGGTCCGGATTCTTGCTCCTTTGGACTTCGTGAGGGCGAGCTGGAGCGCGCTGAAGAGTCCAGTGGAGCCCGGGATGGCAACAGAGACGAAGCGCAGCTTGCCGAGGATTTGCATCCAACGCTTGTGGCTGACTCTGCGACACCTGGCTAGTTCCTTGAAGATGTCAGCGAGCGCTTGCTTCCGGTGGGGAGGGAGTTCCAGAGTCTGTCGTAGGGTGTCGATGATCCATCCCAGAATGAGTTTTCGAGTAGCCCAGCTTCCATCACCTTGCAGGAGTTTCTTGAGCGAGACTGCCTCATTTCGGTGTTTCTCACTGAGGTTGGGGCACGCGAGGATCTCGTCGATGGCATGGAGTAAGTGTCTGCGTAGCGCTTTCATACGGTTCTTTCCTCCTTGGCCTATTAGTTGGATGAAGTGGTCCGGCTCGGCCTCCAAGGGGGAGGTGGCTATCCCAAGGAGTTCTTGCGTTGACGCATGGTCCTCCTTTTCTCGTGGTCTAGGAGTGGTGGACGGGTCCAGGTCATCCATTCCCTCGGCGTGATGCTCAAGTCTGTGCGGAGGACAGGCTCTGGGGGACTTCAGGAAGTGTTCATTTGCTCAGTCGCAGGTAGTCTCCAACATGCCACTGAAAGTAGGCGGCGACTCGACCTATCCCATGGTGCATGACATTGGGACGGCCACCAGTTGGGGCTCACCTTCATAGCGAGGCAGCACCAGCGCGAGTCGGATACAGTCGGAAGGGTTCAGGAACATGCGGTAGAAGCCGTCCTTGATGTCATGCTTGCAGAGGTGGACGGGTCCAAACTTGGGGTTTGCGTGACGCACATCGTACAGGATGCGCGGCAAGGCATTTCCAAATTGCATGGCCTCGGGCGGTGCGTGATGTGATGTGGTTTCGTTTATGGAGGGCCAGCCCCAGTTCCAGGTGTGGTCGCTGATGAGTCGGGGTTTTCGGTCTCGTTCCACCTTTACCGCAGCGGCAGATAGAAGGAGGGAGGGTTCATCCTTGACGAGGTCGAATGGAAGGACAGCCCAGAACTTGTTCTCGATGAACTCGGAAAATGCCTCATGGAGGAAGTCGGAATGCTCGGTAGCAGATTTGTGGCAGCCGCGGCGGATGCATTCCTCCTTCTGTTCCATCGTCCAGGGAGGTGATTCGTTTTGTACGGGGACTCCATGGTCTCTCCAGTGGCAGAGCAAGGGGATGGCAGGATGGTCGACATCCTCTAGGTTCGGAGCAAGGTAGGAGCACCCTCTGAAGTCGGTGACAAAGGATTCCCAAGTCTCTGCCTTCGAGTAGGCTGAGCAAAGGTTTTGGACTAACGTACCTAGTCTGTCATTTCGGATTGATCTGGTATCAACGGCAGGGCTAGTAGTTTTAGTGGTGTTTGATGTAGAGGATGAAGGCGGTCGGCGTTTCTTAGGTGATCCGGGCAGGAGGCCAGCCGACCGCTTTGATAATGGAGACATTGACAGCGAGGCTGCGTGTGAGAGGGCGTGAATTGAAGTGGTAGAAATTTCGTGTGAAGGTGTTTTGCGAGCAGGAGTGCTCCTGTTAGTCCTTGGAGGTTTCACAGGAGAGACATCGCGATCAAAAGGGCGGAGACCAAACTGCTTGCGAGGCATGGGCGCCACCGAGATAGGAGCGGGCGCTCCAATACGGGTGGCGAGTCCAGGCGTGGAGACTCAGGGCTGCGAGTCAGCAACTCCACAGTCCGTGAGGAGAGTGTGGAACTTCTGCACCGTAGCTGCCGAGTAGCGCTTGTCGGTGGCAGCGCGCTTGCATCCGGAGGTGCAGCTGCCTTTGAGGGCCCAGCATCTGAGAAGCGCACCTGAAGGTAGGATACCAATCTACAAGGTAGGTTATCGATTAAAGTCGAAGGTCGACCCTACGATACAAATCGTGAAGGTAAGTTGCGGATTATCCTCCGAAGCTTCTGGTTCCCCATGAAACAGTACTTACAAATCTGTTAAAGGCATGCTCAATGATCCAGTACGGCCTGTTTAACAAACCTACACCCTCGTTGTTCACAATGCGTGTGGTGGACACCGTGCATAACTTGAAGCATGTCTGGGTCATTGGTAATTAAAAAGGATCGGCTTTAAATAGTTCTTTCCCTCCGAACAAAGATGTTTACCATATAAAGCAGGATCCAGTACCAAGCCGAATGGAAGGGCAATTCCTACTTAACGGTCATGCAAAGCATCCACAAAAAAAACGGCAAACGTGCTTCCAAATTAAGAGTTCCTAGGATACTAATCACTAAGTACAGTTCGGGAAACTAGACCAAAAGAGGGGAAGATTGGGATAATATTGGGGTTAGAATCTTTAAGGATACTACTGGCGAATACTGTAGCGAGAGGTTTCGAACAACAACAATTGGGAGACAAGATTGTCATGGTTAACAGGAATAAAAAGGGGAGAAAAGGTTACCGAATAAGTAACCGAACATCGCATCGATAGACAAGGTGCGGCAAGAAAACAGGGTCGCATTGGATGCAAAACAGCAACTCGGGAGGCAACCAAACAATGACGGAAGAGGTAACAGCCGCCATGGTAGCCATGCCAAAAGAGAAGGAATGAGGGGGAAAGCAAGGCAAAGGACCCCCTGGATTTGGGAGCGTAGCATGCCAGAGAATGGCAGCATTTGGCTCTAGTTTGGGAACCTTGGCCACCTACAAGCCCAAGCTAAGCTTCACCCCGGACGGCGCCTTCTTCTTCTTCTTCTTCTTGGGGGGCTCACCATCATCTTCACCATCTATACCAAAGGCATCGATGCGGACTCGTGCAAGGATGGCCTCTTCTACTTCTTGAGCATGAGGCTGTGCTCTTGAAGCCACAACCTGCTGCCGCAAGTCCTCAAAACGTGCAAGTCCGGCATCAGTCCACCCTCCAAATTCGCAATTTCCACCCTTGCCATTGGAGTACCGGCCATCATGTTTCCCATTCTTATATCTTCTTCTTTGGACCTTGGGACCGCCTTCTTCTCCTTGCACCTGTTTGTCAAGGCGAAGTATGCAGGCCACTTTCCTGGCAAATTCAGAAGATTGCCTTCCTTATCCCTTGCATCAGGATCCGGAGTGGCGACATTCTCAAAAAAGAGGACAGCCATAGCTTCCGTATTGGGAGGCACGCAAACCTCACCCTCATATGTTGCTTCCGAAATGGTGCTATGCACACGGATCCCTTGCCTCCACCACTTGGGTGCACCAGCCACTTTTCGAACAAGGATTTCATTTCCCCCACAATCAGCAAGGAAGATTATCTGGGCAAAATCAAAGTCTGGAATGAGAGGAGCACATCCCCAGGCAGCAACATGCACCTAGGGCATCTCAAAGCATACACAGCAAAACATTCATACGAAGACAACACACCTGAGGCTGATGCATTGAAGGATAAGAGGGACTCCATCCTCAATGGTCACCTTGCTCTTCTCAACTATTGTCTCCAATTTGGTTTCAGTTTCGATTCTTGGAAAGCCATTGTCAATGCCATGCTCGAGAAGAACCCCGGCTGCCCCAAAATCCATCGGCTGCGAGTCATCCATTTAATGGAAGCCGATTACAATCTGCTCTTGAGTGTTAAATGGCGGGCAGTTCTTCACCATGCTTGCAACAACGGATACGTCAACGAACACCAGTTCGGATCCCAGCCTGGAAAGGAAGCTCTGGATGCAGTGTTTATCCGCGAGTTGGAATATGAATTGACTCGATTGACAAGATGTAACTTACTCCACTTCGACAATGATGCCAGCTCTTGCTACGACCGTATTCCCTGTTTTCTGGCCAATGTTGCAAGTCGAAAATATGGTATGCACCGCAAGTGTGTGTGGTACAAGGGAAAACGTTAGCAGAAGCTCGGTATCATTTGAAAACGCAGCTTGGTGTCTCAGAAGAATTCGTCCAACACAGTCAGGCTTACCCTTGTTTGGCACAGGTCAAGGGAGTGGAAACTCACCCACATACTGGCTGTTTATTTGCAGTACCCTTTTCGATATCTACGAAAACAAAGCACAAGGGGAACATACGTGAGCCCGGACAAGCTTCTAACAACAACAAATCAAGATCTGGTTCATAGACGACACCCGGAACTCCACCAACCAGTTTGACAAGACCCACAACCACCAATGGAAACTCTGATAGCACAGGCACAAGCTGATAGTCAGCTCTGGAACAACCTCCTTCTCACCTGCAATCAGAAATTAGAACTTACCAAGTGTGGCTTTCAGCCATGGAATTCATCTTTGAAAATGACGGCAAACCGATTCTTTTTGACAAACCTGATCTACCAGACCTCCAACTCCACGAAATGATGCTGACTCCGACGATGAAGCACCACAATCAAGCAATGGGCAACACCAAAGCCACAAGGTATCTGAGATGCTACGAATGTCCGGCTGACAAAAAGACCCAGTTAGATATCACTGCCAAAAAGTGCAAGGAATTTTGCCCATTGTCAAAACGAGCCACACTTTCTCCGAAGGAAGCTCACCTGCTATATTGGACCATCTACCGGCCCAGTGTTCCTATCCCCTTCCAATGGTCTATTTTACCTTCGATGAACTAGACAAAGCCCAAAGAAAAGTCGAACGGGCCTTCACGTTCAAAATGGGTTTTAACCCAAACACCCCAAAGCAATTCTGCATGGGCCAAAATACAGGGCGGTGCCGGTCTCTTTCATTTGTATGACGATCAGGGGTACGGCCAATGCCGCCAATTCATCAAAAGCTGGCGCTCCCCAAACAGTCCTCAGGGAAAAATCCTTCACATCACCGTGGCATGGTTGCAGTTCTTTGCAGGTGTGAGTTGGTCTGTTCTGGGAACCCCCCAGATTCCATTGACTCATCACCTCGGATCCAAGTGGCTTCAATCCCTTCAAGAGTTTTTGGGATCCATTGACGGAAATCTAGAACTTAAGAACCCCTACGTTCCTAAGGCACAAAGAACAATGATAAAGCAATCATGTCAGTAGTGGTAAAAGCTACCCACACCAGCGGCAAGAACACAGGCCAAGCTTATTTTAGCCATGCGAAATCCGTCGCATCAATTACTGTCGCATGTACCTCAATGTGTTTTTTCTCTCGGATATTTGTAATGCGGCCGGTTGACACCATTGACCCTGCCATTTACTCTGGAGATTTCGACAAAAACTTCAGCACCTGCAACCAATTACGAGTAAAGCAAGCCAAACCAAACGAGACAGCCTGGAGAAAGCAGTCAGAGTAGAGAGCACTTGGACTACTTCTGTAGACGATCGCCAGCGAAGAATGGATAATATCTATCGAACGAGCAAGATACACGACATTATCGTAGACGGACCGTTGAGGAACAAAATTTACATACACAATGCGACTTCGCAGATTGCATTGCTTGAACCCGTTGAGCAGTCGACATGTTAACAGAAGCTACTCACGAGAGATGGCACAATGAGCCGAGCAGATATTGTACGACCCTGGATCCGAACGGAAATCTCCGATCACATGTATTGTCACACTCCCGAGGGATGGACCATGCATCAGAGATCCGATACGATTTCGCACCAGACACCCTTCTGGCATTGTCAAAATCTCCACCTGAAACTGCGGACCCGTGTGATTACAAAGTGAAACCCTATACACTTCAAATGCGGGGTATGAGAATGTCATACAGCAACAGCAGCCAGAAACACACACATCAATGAACACACTCATTCCTACTTTCGACGCCTGGGAACAGCATCTACTTCGGGACTTACACTTTCTGGTTCCGAAACTGAGGTTTGGACAGCTCTTGCTACGATAGCTTGCATTCTGGCCTGTGATGGGTCAGCTCCCGATGGATAAGGGATCTTTTGGGTGGACCCTCAGTGACCCCACAAGGTACCCGCTTGGCTCAAGTGCAACGGTCCGGCATTTGGTTACCAACTGAACTCATACGAGCCGAAGGATACTGGGATGTTGTCCGGTTTTCAATTCCATCCACCACATGACAACGATTCACTCCACAGACATACCAATCCACAGGCATGGTGCTTTGTGATAACAATCAATGGTTGAGGTCACTAGTGAAATACTCCAAATTCAAAAGGATCTTTCCAAACAGTACCTTATCGCTGAGTGGGACATTATCGCCGAAATTCGACAAAACTCTACAACAAATCCAACCGGCCACTTCCATACCTAAAATCAAACACACCAAAGGCCATCAGGACGATGAGAAACCATGTGATGAATAACGCTGGAAGCCAACTCAATGTTCGACGCCGACTGGCCTACAGCCAACCATGGTTGTGTGACCACCCAAACTTCGACCACACACAATCCCAATTCTTCCAACGAGTGGTTGTCAGCTCAATCTTCCAGGTGGAACCATCACACACAATCTGAAACACGAACTCAAACTGGTAGGATCGGTGCCTCAACACAAACAGTTTCTCATGAATAAACATGAGTGGGACAGCGACACATTTGAAGATATCGACTGGAAATGCCATGGGAGGGCACTAAATCGCTTGGATCACCATCGCACCTCCCTCACCAAGTACCTTTGCAATTGGCACCCCGTCGGTAAACGTATCAACAAATACCACCCCAAATACCCATTGCATGCGCATCCTGTGGTGCCCCAGAAGAAAACAGAGAACACGTCCTGAGATGCCCAAGCGACAATCAGAAAGAACGGCATGGAAGAAGGCACTCAAGCAATACACCGACAAAGCACAACACTCACCCAATGCTACAAACACTTCTTCTCTCAGCACTCCAAAAAGTACCCGATGGAGAAGAACCACAGGAATTGAATACGATGACAGTGTTGCCGATATCGCAAACGCCCAAGCAGCCATCGGTTGGTATCAGCTCCTCAAGGGACGAATATCCAAACAGTGGGCGCAACGCCAGGATCAAAACCTTAAGGAATGCAATCTCAAAACACATCGGAAAAATGGCCAAACCTGGCTCCAGGGATTATTCAAGAATTGCTCAACCAGTGGTTCGAATCTGGGAGGCCAGGAATCATGATCGGCATGGCAAAGACGCACAACCAAGGCACAGGCAGCCAACCGACAGTTATCCATGAACTTCAGCTGCTATAGACAAATACACCGGAAACCTCAGAACGGAACAGGCATGGCTTCTCCAAACACCAATCAACACAAGATCCCAATGGCCCACAGCATCAATCCGACAATGGATCAACACTTGGGAACAGTCCTTGAAGAGAGTTACGCCACACAGCTTGAGACTGGGTAATTGATGCAGGACTCCACTTCCCATCCTTCCAATTCCCTCCTGCGTCCGCTTCCGCTCCCTCCTTTTCTCCCTCCATCCAACCCACAATTAACTCTCCCTGAATCCATTCGGCCAAACCCACAAATCAGTTAGGAATATATGTCCGGCAATCCACACGAGATATGCCATTTATACTTACATGTACTTTAAATGCACCTCTCCTCCTAGGGAGTGTGGTGCCGGTGAGGGAAACAGTGGTGGTCTCCTGTGAAACCACTCCCGCGCTTCGGCCGGGAGCGGTTACCCAAAGCTTCGGGCTGCAGCACAGTGATGATCCGTCCATTGGGGCCATATCCGTTATACAGATTAATATTGTTGTTTTTCTTGGTGCACCAGCCACTTGTGCAGGAGAAAGCAGGTTGTTCCACCACACACACAGCACTTCTTCACTAAGGTCCTCATGAGCAGCCTTTTCTTCATCAGTGGCATCCTCCTTTTGGGGGAATCAACACCTTGCTCTCGGTTCATAATCTTCAAGATGTCATCCATGGAGGGGAAGTCAGCCGTCCCCTCTCCGCAACAAACTTCTTCACATGGTTAAGCACTGGCTTGCACATAGTTGCGGGCCTTGTTCAGATGACGACAGACCTCGCTTCCGCCAAAGGATGTTGAACTGTCGCGATTCCTCTGAATCCCTAAGAAAGCAGCATGCAGAAAGGGAGGCCAATGGTGTGAGATCTGCAAGGTGCACATGGCAATTGATAAGCAAAACCACCCATTGCTTACGTCGGTCCTTCTTTGCATTGCCGGTCAGGTCAATGCGGGTGGCCCAACTTATCCATGACCAAGTTGCACAAGATTCCTTCTGTTCTTGTTCATTGATGAACTTGACCAGGCGATACACCTCGCCAAACATGCAGTTATACAATGCAATCCACATGTTGTCTTTTTCATTCTAGGGTCTCCCATCTTGAACTCGCCACCTTCCGAATAGGCAAACTTTTTATCCGGACTTGCATCTGAACCACCCAAACTCACTGACGCTGGTGGCGGAGCCTTGGCCGTGGTAGGTTCGCTTTGATCACGAAGAGCCTTCTGCATCCTTTAGTACTCCTTTTCCATCTGCTTCCTGGTGTACTTCTGAAACTCCTTTTTGGATGGAGACTGGAAAGAATCGGCTGTAGAATCGTGGGAATATTCATCTCATCTCCTCCTCATCAGTGGAAAGCTCACAGTCCATGAGTTGTTCTTCTTGTTGTTTCTTGCTCTTGTCGCTCTTCCTTCTCTCTTTCCACTTCTCTTCTGTTCCGAACGGGACTTGCCACCAATGGAAGATCTCCATGAAGAACTTTCTTTTCTTTCTTGTGGAAATCGGAGGAGGCATGTTGCGGTTGGTTGTTCGAGGCGATGTCGTCTCTAGCAAGTGTGATTATTCGTCAAGGGGCTCGCCGGCTGGACCAGGTACAGTTTGTTCACGCTCCGTACGGCTTTTTCTTCCCTTTTTTGGAACGGGCGGTTGAGGATGTCGTCTATTGGATCCGATTGGTGCCGGGAACTTGTAGATTTGGATGCAGCAGCCTTGCGAATCGGACAGATCTCACGTCAGGTTGGGAGGTTGCTTGCGACGATGGTTGTTGTGGGTGTCTTCGTCTTCGTGTTAATCTCCTTGCGAATCCGTGTGATACTTGCGTGCTTCTTGCGCTAACTTGGGTACTCTGGGCGTAGCCACCTTCTTCGTTCTCTTCGTCACCAGTGTAGTAGTCTTCGTCGTCTTGGCCTTGTTCACACCACTATCCGTTGCAGGACCACAGACTTTGCCACGCCAAACGACGCCATGAGAAGCCAATGCAGGGCAGGACAGGAGGAGGAGGAATGGTAGCAGCAGGAATGGAGGAAAGGGTGTAAGATGAGACTGAACAGAGGCAGAGCTTTCGCTTTTTGGTGCAAACTATCGAATTTATATAGGAAAATGACAAAGATAACCGAGGAATGCTT
>CAICTM010001198.1:0-34351 GCA_903772945.1 Seminavis robusta | reverse complement strand
GGTCAAACCGAGACGATGGCGGGTAGAGCGGCCAAGAGGATGCCCAAGACAACGTCTCCGACTTCGAATTCGTCTTCCGACGAAAGCCAACGAAAACCAAGCCCAACAGAAGATGGAAAGCGTGGGGCAAAAACGGAAACCAACGAAGATCGACTTCCGCAAGATAGCCAAGCAGCGTCAGCTCGGGCTCATGGTGGCACCTATTCTGTCGGCGTTGATGCGAATGAATCTGTTCACGGAGACTCTGAAGGTGTGACGATTGTCAAACAGATGTTAGTGGAACTCAAGGAGCAAGGAGAGTCAGACCCTACTTTGATCGACGGTTGGTACAACTGGTTGGACGACCTTCTGGCGCATCACGCCACGCACGGTCATTGCCAAGTACGGGACGCAGAGAACCACATCCTCTACAGCTGGTTAAAGCGTCAACGTATTATGTACAGGAAGGGAAAGCTAGAACCGGACAAGCTACGAATTCTGCAGCTCTTGAAGACCAACGGCTTCGACGTGCCCTCCGGTATCGCTTCACCATATGAAGTCGTCGACGTGAGCGGTACACATGGCGGACAGAAAGGTAGATCCTCTCAGACATAAAGATATAAACACAACGTATTGAGAGACTGCTGCAGAGCCAGTCGCGAAGAAGCGAGAGGAGAAGCACACGAAGCCAGCGTATAACAGCGTCGGTAATGGCACCGCGACCCCAACGCATCCAATCCGAATCAAAGGCTCAACTACATGCCCCTGCCACCTCTTTTGCGTTGATACGCTAGAACATAGACCGCAAGTCCAGTCAGCAATAGAAGAGGCCCTCGTAGCTGATCCTCGAGCCATCGACCAACGTGCTCCTCCTCATGTTGTCCGCACCAGGTGATCGTCTGGTTTGCGGGGACGCATCCTACTGACGTGGCCCAGTCGGTCTAACAACGCATCGCTCTTTGAACGCTCGAACACGAATCAGCCTGCCAGCGAAGTCAATCGGCTATACTACTATCCTCATCGAAAGGAGGTAGGCCGTACATCACTCTGCCCGATACGCTCTAATACAGTGGAATGGACGCCACGCCTCTCGCATTCATCACCACTGCTGTGACCGTGGTATCTGCATCTACCTTTCTCCTCTTGTTTTTTGCCTCATCGTCCCCTTGCCTCCTTTTGTAACCACTTGACTTTTCACGCGATGCTCCCCCTTCTTCGGGTGCTTCTGCTGATCCAGACGGCGACGCGTCGTCACACTGGCGCTCGGACCTCCTTTGCCAGCTACCACCTCTGGATGCAACCGGCGTCGCATCAATCCTCTCTGACTTCTGCTGGGAGTCTCTTGGCTCTTCCATCATGGTTTCGATAATGTATGTTTTGGTCGGAGAATGAATGTGCTGCAACAAATTGCAGAGAAAAGATTTTAACACGGATATAACTTTGGCAACAGTTTCCTTCGGCTTTCGACCTTCAGGCAGCGAGTCTCAGCCGAGTCCGGATGGTGGATGGTCTATTGATCGAGCTGATTCTGTGATTCTGTGGCGATGTTTAGGGTGAAGCAAAAACCTAATTCAGGTATTTGACAATGGGTGCCCTACCTGGCAAACACGTACATCGCACGTGGCCGGTGGTACAGAACTTTACGGTAAATCGAACAGCTTCAAGTGAAAGTTTGACTACTGACATCTCCAGTACTACAGTACATGTACTTACTTGATATCCAGTAAGTAGAGTAGTTGGTAAAAACCTGGTCAATTGTCGACAGAACAGTACTTGACTGTAAAAAGAGATAGGCTTTGCTCCACGGAAACTGCCCCCTTCTGCTCTAAGTTAAAAACATTGCATTGTATGGTGAGCTGGTACGCCAAGAAAGGGGCAAGTGAGCCCTATTGTTGCCAGTATTGTACAAATGCTTTATAGTAAGTGTTTGAAATTTTGTCCGGAAAATGTCTCCGTTCTCGGTCCGAAAGTATAAATGTCCATGCAGTCATAGATATATTAATTGAATTGTACGCCAGAAGCCTGCACAAGACTTCTGCTCTTGCCCCATTCTATCTTCTTTGTTCTCTGGATCTAAGTGGATGAGATGGACGTTTTGACGAGCAACCGAACTGGCAGAAGCAGGTTTGTACCAAAAAGCAGTCAAAGAAGAACCATAATTACGTGAGTACCGTATCAGCAGCTGCTTGCACGTGTAAGCCAGTGTCCGTGACCACCTGTCAAACCTAACTACGATCTACGATAAACATTAGAGTTAGAGATATGAAACCGGTGCACATCTCTTGTATCAGCAGCACTGGTACTGGTACCGGTACCGGGACGGTAGTACCCAGTCGACATCGTAGCTAACGGTACCGGTACTACATTTCTGCAACAGTAGTTGCACAGGGTCAGTATGTGCTTCACACTACTACTTAGTGGATCTTACATACTCTCAGGATCCAGCACAGTATGCTACGTAGAAAGTCCATGGTATCAGCAGTCATTGAAACAAAGATCCTCTCAATAAGACTCTCACTATTAAATAAACTGCAACACAGAAGATATAACACCGGCATTAAGACCAACCACATACTGAGAGGATTCCGATTTTGCCTTTTAAGTAGCCACAGGAGGTATCCAATGGGATCCGATTCGTACCGTTCTGTCTCTCAGTTGTCGTTGTGGTATACTCAGCGAATCGAATCGTACGTCATTGCCGCATACTGAAGCCACCGTACGAATCGTTCGTGTATACTCAACAAAGAGGCAAACAACGGGCAAATCCCATGATCGATCGGTGGATCCTCTCCGTACAGTTCAGTTCAGTTCAGTTTCCTCAGTTTTGAGCTCATTATTTTCATTCCTTCTACTCTATAAAGGAACTCTGCCAAAATTCCAGCTCAACCAAACCAACAATTGCTTAGTTGACCAAACAATTCCTCCACCATGGCCAACAATGCAATGATGGAGCCTTTGGGTTGGAGGACGTGCCGGATTTGCCTGAAGCACCCACCGGAACAGCCCAAGTACAACCGGGATTACCAATCGCTCTTCGTCAAATTCATGAGCTGGCTGCACAAGAGGACGTACACCAAGGCGGCTCGCTTCCAACCCAGTGCTTTGGCGGGCATCCAACCACACCACGTTGCGACTACTTGAAATGGCGTGGCGTATGGTACACCGATGTTGACTTCAAAGAACTCGAGCAGAATCCAACTTGCCGCTCCTCTACTCTTGAGCAAGACAAGAAGGCTATTCCTTCTACATGCCCATCAAGGGTGCCACATGGAATGGAACCTCCGGCAATCCAACCAAGTCCGATCTGTGACCGAAGTGGTCAAGGAAGTCAAGAAGCGGAGACTCAACAACGCGGCAAGAAGTCCTGTGCCACCAGGGATTTGACGGAAATGAGTATCGCAAGGTGGTCCATGAACTCTACGGCAAAGGGAGCTTTGAATTGACCATCCGTACAGCCTGCATGTTGAAGCAGCAAGTCCATCTCATCACCAGACGGACGACATCTCCAAGTTGAAGTATTCCGACTACAAGCCGCATCCAGACTTCCCTTTTGCATCAGTTGCAAGGTGCATTGGTCCAAGAATATTTCGGAAGAACGACAATGCCCTGACCAAATCATTCTTAGGTCGATGGATACCGACTTTGATGCCTTGCTCGGATTGGCGAATTACATGGAGGCGTCCTTCAACTACGGGTATGGCGCGCTGGTCGGGAAGATGCATTCCTCTTTACTCCCGAAACGATCCCAAGTTGGCTCCAAAGCACTGCAACGCAGCCTACCGCAACATTCTCAAGGTGTCTTTTTGTCGGCTCCATTTCTGGCTGTGCGCTCCTCATTGCTGGTGTTCTTGGGAGTCACAGCATTCGGAAGTTTGCTGCAACTCTGGCAAGAGGATGGGTGCTACTGCTGACGAAGTTGACATTCAAGGTCGCTGGAAGGCTCGCTTTTCTGGACGGGTTGTAGATGCCTACATTTCGCCTGAACAGCCCTGGATCGACGCTCGTGTTGCCGAAAAGCTTTGCATGGGGGCTCCTATTGCCTACAAGCTACACCCGGATGCCAGGAGGGTGACTCCCGACTGGTTGATTGAGCATGTGGTGCCAAGGACGCATGCGTTTTACGACGGTGTCAACGACATTTCGCTTCACTTGGCTCTGCCTCTTTTGTGTGGGCTGCTCTTGACGAATCTTGGGAGGAGAGAATGGAGCCTCCCGTTCGTGTAGGATCCAAGATGCGTACGAGCGCATCAAGGCCGATGTTCCTGTTGGCTTCAACCCTGTGGTGAAAGTGCTCTCTCTATTTGGACGCACAACACCAAGCTCCACATCACGAAATCGAGCCGATGGATACGGGAGGCGGCGGTGGCACGGCTGGTGGCACTACGTGGCGGCACTACGGGAACGACGGCCAGCAAGCACTCGTCAAGTTGCCAATCAGTCTCGGCAGGTGACGGCTATGCAAACGCACAACAGGTACGAACGAACGAGGAGATTCTGACAAGGATTATTGCGCAGCACAACCAGCTCCAGCAGCTCATTGGCAGGAAGGTAGGACCCGCGACATTCGGCTGCTGCTTTGAGGGTTGGTTGGAGACTTGGCTTGGCGCGGAGCTGACGAAACTGAATGGAAATATTTGCAGGTAAGTGTGGACTTGTGTTGTTGGCTATTGCAACCATGGCTATTATTGCTGCTAATCTATATTTTTGTTTGCTTTTAGGATTGCTGTTCAGCCTCAAGGATGGCAACACCTGATCAGTTAGATGGTAATCTTTTTAGAAATGGGTTGACTGTGGAAAGGACTCGCCGGAATGGCCAGACTACCTCAGGTAGACAAGCTGTGGCCACCACCCCTGCTGATAGTAGGCCTGCCAAGCTGCCAAGTACAGAACTGTTGGCTCTGCTTGCAAGAGTGGATGCATGGTATTGGTGGCAACAAGCCAGCCAAGAACTTCACTGCTGATGATATCAGGGCTTGCAAGTCAACCTACTCCAGGAGGAAGCCACTCTGGACTCTCATGGCTACACTTGTCAATGCTCAGAAAGCTCCAGCTTGGGTCATCTCCAAGATTGAGGAGCATTACAAAGGAAGTGTTTTGAATATTACTGCTGCCATCAAGCAGGACACCATTATGGGCAGTCTGCATGAGGATCTTTGTATTGTTCGTGCTCAGTAAAGTTGACCTTAGTTTAATCAGCATGGTAGCCATGCCTTATAGTGAGTTTGTTGCATGAGTGGCATTTTCGTTTTCATGCTGGTAGCCAGCGATTTCGTGCCAGTAGCGTTTTCTTGTTGCTTTTCGTGGACTTGTGCTTTTTCGAACGTACCTCGGTAGCTACTACTACTAGTAGCTAGCGATAGAGGACTTGTGCTTTTCGAACGAACGTACGGAGAGGTGGAGGTGCGTTCGTATATCTTAACAGTGAGTAGTAGAGGTGCGAGCCTCATTTTTCTTACGACCAAGGCGGTGACCTTTCGTTCGATCGTCACTGGTATCAAGGAACGATCGTCAACCAGCATACACCAGGTGTTGGGTGTACCTTGATCAGGGTTCGCTAACCGTTTGGTTGGATACCGGTTACTGGTTACTGGTTGAGTAACCAGTTTTGCTAGGGTACCGGTTACTGGTTACTGGTTGAGTAACCAGTTCTGCTAGGGTACCGGTTACCGGTTACTGGTTGAGTAACCAAATCAAACAACCGGTAACCAAATGGCAATTTGTGTAACCGATTCGGTAACCAAAACGGCAATTTGAGTAACCGATTGGGTAACCGGTTCGGTAACCAGTCAACGGGGTACTGGTTACTGGTTACTGGTTGAGTAACCAGTTCTGCTAGGGTACCGGTTACCGGTTACCGGTTGAGTAACCAAATCATTCAACCGGTAACCAAATGGCAAATAACCGGTAACCGAAAAATCGGTTAGCGAACCCTGACCTTGATACCTCGATCGATACACCAGTAGGATCCCCTACTACTCGTACAGGCTCTCAGTATTCCTCTCAGTTCTGGGATATACAGTACTTTTACGGTATTTTGTCAAGAAAGTGGAAAGTGCCTGAAATAGTCATTTTGACAGGATGAATACACCGTACTCCTCCGGGCGCTTTTTGGTGCAACAAGGCAAAATGGTTCGTTAAGTAGGATCGAGAAAGCCGTATCTATAATGAAGATCATATAAAAAGCCATTTAAATCGAGTTTACACACTGGACATAATTCCTTTTAGCTGTTTCCAACAAATCTAAATAATTTTCTAAGTCTTCCTGATTTCAGCGATACCCCGTACATGCAAGTCACAACGCAATGCCCCCGTGACTTCGAACCAAGAAACGAGAGCTTCCTCATTCATTCAGTTCCCCTCCCACCGCTACGGTATCCACCATGGTGATATTGTTCCAGAGATTTGGAGAGCACGAAGATGAGGATGGCCACAGTCAACGCAGCGAGGACAGTGCGGCTTCGCCCATAACCAGCCGTAACCAGAAATCAAATGTCAGCAGCGAGAAAATCTCAACTGCAAAGGCTCCAGAAGAAGCGTTTCACGATGATGTGCATCATGAGACGGCGGCTTATCGAGAGCTCTTGGCATCGACTCATTGGGTTCACAAGCTTCAGTGCAGCGTGCCCCGACTCTATTTTATTGCCACTCAGCTGATATTTCCATTGCTCATCTTGATTGGCATGTCGTTTCTGTTTGGATATGGATTAGCTACAATGGAAAAGGGAGGCGAGATTGAAGCGAATGACAAGGCTGTGAAGGATAATCTCATGAAATATCTTACGCACATTGATGACCGAATTTCCATATGGCTTGCAATGAAATACTCTGCGTCTCAGTGCTTCGCAAACCTTACCGACGTCCACGAAAATGTAACAGTCTTGGAGCAAAGCTTTCCAGACGTCAATTTCACGGATGAGCTTGGCGGTTGTGGATTCTTCCAGGGCTTGGAGCAGTTCGACGTTATGGAACCCATTGACTTTTTTGCACTGGCTGGGTCTGAATTGAGCCTTACGTTTAACTGGATGGAATGCGCGCACAGCGTTGAGAACACCGATACCAGCAGTGTGAATTATACCGACGAAACGTTTGAGCGGCTAGAACTGAACCAAGAGGACGCGCACGATCGAGAGTTTTTGGCATACGCCATCAATTATATGGAACAATTTTTTGAGGCTGCATCCGACGTGGAGGATCCCTTCGGCGACAAGGATGCCCTGAGGAAGGCTACCCAGGGAATCACCGGGTCCCATGGATGCAAAGTTCATGCAGCTGCTGGAGCTTTGTTCTGGTTTACAATCATGACAACAATGTAAGTGATGAATCGCTCAACATTCGAGGCGTGCATGCCGAAATTTTCATGTCTCCAACCTTTGCGTCTGATTCAGTGGCTATGGTAACACTGCACCTACAACGGATGAGGGCCGGTTACTAGTGTACACATGTGGATTTGTGACAATCATTGGTTTCTTGGCACTAAACAACTCTGCTTCAAACGTTTGGAAGATTCTCGTGGATGACCTGTTTCTTCGGTTGAAATTGAAACGCCTTGTCAAGGGACCACTTTCTGTCCTGTTCTGGTTATGCACAACAATCTTGTGGATGCTCGTGTTGGCGCTGGCAATGCAAAAGTACCGAAGGAACCGACTTGCCGAGGACTTTTCCCTTAAAGATGCGTTCTGGTTCAGCTACATTACAACCACCACTGTTGGGTTTGGAGACATTCATATTTCGCATGAAGAATTCAAAGTGGGTGATATGTTCTTCATTCCATTGATTGTCCTGATGGGTTTCAATTTCCTGGGAATCTTTGCAGAGAAGCTCGTTGATTTGTACAATGAGTACTTCCCATCAGGGACTGCTGGGTTCGGAACGATACTAGCAGCACAAAGAGGTGACATTCCTCACCACAACCATCATCATCATCATCATGACAATTCACGACAACAGAGGGGCACAGGAGATACCGGTATGGAAAGGCCGTACCAGTATCATGTTTGGAATGGCATGGCGCTCAACATGGAGTTCGAAGCCGAGGCAGCCTGCTAGCTAGCTACCAGCTCCAAAATATGCGCTACTACGGCAATAACCTGTAAGTATCACTGCTAAAATCAATCTTACGTGTAATCTACCAGTAGTACCCGTCTCTTTCGTTGTGTTCACAATAATGCACCATACACACCGGGCCATAAACTTTCCAAGACCCGTGGGCGAGCAGGCTACAAGGGATCCGATGCCAGCAACTAGCCAACCTTTGGATCACCATTTGAGCTACCTTCTAGCTAGCCCCTCAACCGTGACACTCCTTGTTTCTATTGCAGATCTGTCAAAGCCAGAATGAAGTGCCAAGCAACCGTCTAGCTAGCTTGCCCGCTCCATGCGCGCCCCTGCTGCCCATATGCCTCTGAGGTTATATCACATTGTCCTGTGCATGTGATGAGATTTACTACATGTACTAGGTAGCTATGATAGCTCTAGCTAGATGCGGCACATACAATCCATATTTTACAGTCCCGCCCATGTCAGCATCGTACTGGCTGGTAACTATAGCTAGTAGCCGATTTGGTTGACACCATCACTGACGTCACACAACAAAGAGATCCAACTTTTCTTCGCTGCACGGCGTTGTTGGTGTTGGGCCCACAGTATGCGAGGCTTTGCAGAAGAGCACATTGACTGTCACTCTTGAACTCCAGCAACATACACTTGTTCTTTATTCACGCCTCGAAAAAGACCATGATGATGAGGT
Source organism: Seminavis robusta (assembly GCA_903772945.1). NCBI lineage: Eukaryota > Bacillariophyta > Bacillariophyceae > Naviculales > Naviculaceae > Seminavis > Seminavis robusta. Next base: position 25,626 of record CAICTM010001198.1, on the reverse strand, counting down.
CATCTCTTGCCAAGTGCATTGTTCTCATTGCCCTCGCAATCTCCGTTGGAGTGAGTGCCATCCAAGAACCGAAGACGGGCCTTGATTTTCCAGGCAAGTTCCAAGGAGCCGCCTTATCCGGGCTAGGAGTCCGAACCAAGGGACCGATCAAGGTTTATGCCGTTGGTCAGTATGGAGAAACGTTTCTACTGAAGATGAACATGAAGGTGGGATCTGAGAAGATGGCATCGGCTCTGAGTGATGCATTGAAGCCCCGTTGTAATGACAAGGACAGTATTGAAGAATTCAAGACAATGGTAACACAAGGCCTCCCCAAGGGATGCAAGAAGGGAACGGACCTTGCTTTTGCCACCAAAGGTGGTAAGGTGGCCTTTACCGTGAACAACAAAGCCATTGGAAACGTTGGCTCTAAATCGTTGGCAACAGCTTTTAAGGGAATTTATTGCGATGGCAAAGCTGTTTGCAAGTTGAGCCCAATATAGACTACGGTGCCGTGTGATCTGCTGCAGTCGGATGCATGGGGTTTCTACCGGTATGTATCACAATGATTTGCTAAACTAAAGCTGTAGGAAAGACTACCTAGACAGTCCCAGCTTTGTCAGGATGCAGTTCCAGAGGGAAACCTACCGAGACTGTTGTAACTAGTTTCCCAGTTTTTTCTGAGTGACACTGAATCGGTAGACGGTCCATCCAGATACACCAAAGCAGAACTTCATAGTTAGGTTCGGTGCTTTCATGCATGTGACCAAGGAGCCTGCCTGAGTGTCAAAAGGAGCTGTGCGCGTCTATAGCCCCACCCCGCAATTGATTGGAACTATCGCTGGGAGCGTTGCTGCATGTTGCTCACCATAACTTTGGCTACCGTATGCTTCTATTATTAACACTTTTAAACGTTACTGTATCAAATGCACAAACAGCGGCATGGAATACATTGGCACAACCCAACGTAATGTCAAACTTCGAACCAACGAACACTTCAAAGACGTCATAAACCTCATGGACAACGATTCGCAAGACACTTCGCCGACCAATTCAAAAGAATGAAACCGGTAAACAAAGAGCTCCTGCGGAACAGCGTCGAAGTGAGCGTTCTATGGCAAGGCAACCCCGTCAGCTGTGTCAAAACCTTCCGGACCCGACACTGCCAACTTTGCAATAAGGAAAGACTTGAAATACTTCGACGTTCTCGAGAATCACCAGAAACAATGATCAACACACGCAACGAAATCTACGGCGCCTGCCGACACAATCCAAAGTTTCACAAGTACATATAATTTAGCCCAGCACTGATGAGTCTCACAGAGGAGATGAAAGAGTCACGCCAAAACCGAAAAGTTACCACAGAGGCTGAAAGCCTGTGTTTTAGCGATTTGGCAGTTGGTGACCTGTTTCAGTAAAATTTACTTAATCCAGTCACTCTTTGCTAAAATCGTATGACTTTTAAAAACGTTGATGAACATTTATGAACGGAATCTTCAAGGTGATGGGAGTTCCTCTGCTAAAACTTTCCCCCCGAAACCTAGCTAGCTGTCGTCCCAGTAAGGTGGCGCTTGCTTGTGCCGCATTTTCGTTGGTTGGGCCAAGCATAGTGTGGCAGCGACCAGTTTTAAAATATGTGGGTAGATTGGTCTACATGTGCTCCACTCTACCGGTTGACAGGTCTACTAGTCTACCACCAGCTATCTCTGTCTCGGCAGAGTGCAAACGAGGCTGATCAGTGGGTCGAAAGAGTCGAGTCGAGTCGAGTCGAGTCGAGTCGGGGAGCCTGTCTTCGGTACCGGTGCTGGTCACGGTAAAGCGTACGGTACCGGTTCGGAAAACCTGTTGTCCTCCGAAGCGCACTTTTGGATCTTTTGAGATTGGTGCACCTGTTGTAAAAATGTGACGGTTACGAAAAACGGTTTGAATTTCAAAGTCGTTAAGTACATTGTTCCCCTCATTTTTTGTTTTTTAAACTGGGCCCTCACAATTTCACCGGATCGAGTCAACGAGTTCATTCATTTCTCATCAGTGTATTGTTGTAGTGTTGTGGCTGTTATTACGGTTGTCATGCTGTTTCAATTGGATACCTTTGGTGGAAACCCCCGTCAACATGATCTGCTGGGTTTTTCACGTCATCTAGGCGATGACAGAAAGACTTCCTGTTCCAAGAGGAGCGCTACTGAAGGTCAATTCGACGATGCCGGTGACGACGATCAAGATGCCATGGTAAAAGGTCTCGAAACTGCGACTTCCTACGAAGAAGCCGCAGCCATCGTCAGCAGTGGTACTAATAAGAGTCGATTGGCTAAAAAGAGTGTTCCTTTGGCCGTGCATCCGCTGCAGTGGCTTGCCCAAGCTGCTTGCGAGCAAACTGAGATCGATAAAGACGCTGGAGGCACAATGGAAGTGACCAAATCCAAGCTGCCTGGATGTCGCACTCCCAAGCGAGTATCCTTATCGCCTGGGCATTGTCGAGAGGAGATCAACGCTGTCAATCTACAACAACCTCCGTTTTTGCCAACATTCACCAACGAAGCTCCCACGCAACTTCCTTCGTCTAATTCTTCCACTGTGGTGCAGGTTTCTCGAGAATCTTCTCCAAATTCGTGTTTTAGCCAAGAGGATAACCAGTCACCCACGCCTTGCAAGAGCTTTGAGGAGCATTACCAGGAGCTGACTAGGTTCTTTCAGCGCTATGGTCATGTGCGGATACAGGAAACCAGTCAGGAGGGAGCACACCGGGGACTAGAACTATGGCTGTCGGATCTCCGGGGCCAATTCCGCCAAGGGCAACTGCCACAAGCTCAGGCAAAGCGTTTGAGAGAGCTGGATTGCATGGGATTTGATGAAACCGAAAAACCATCACAAGTGATATCCGCGCAGGTCCCCAAGCATCATAAGTCTCAGCAACTTGGTGAGGGCGATGTCAAGGTTGGGGGATCTGCTACAAATAATGACAAAAGTCATCCCAACGTCAACAAAGAAGGTTCTGATCAAAAGCGCAAATCTAGGGATATCACAACTACTAAAGTTTCGGCGTCAACAAAGCACCCTGGCCGAAAAAGCTCGACAGGGGAGACTACCCCCATCATTCACCTTCACCATGGGCATGCTCCCGTTCCATATCATCCTATGGGAAGCAGCAGGAGCTCATTCTCTTCAAGTCTTGGACCGCCTTTTCATCCCATGGCTATGCCTCCTATGCACCGACCGTTTCCGGTGGTATCTCGTTCCACCAGCGACGATTCTTTGTGGAACTATAGATTACACCAACTCGGGGCCTTCAAGAGTCAATTTGGGCACTGTAACGTGTCAACAACATCCGTAGCCACAAACAAAAAGGAACACCAAGAACTTGCGCTCTGGTTGGCTACACAGCGTCACAACCACAAGAAAGGCCTCTTACCATCAGATCGAGCAAGCGTACTTCACTCCTATTTTGGTTGTCCTGGGTTTGAACCCTCTGCTGCTCCCGTCAAGACTGCACCCTCGACGGCACCTCATTCTAGACAGGAAGAAGTACGCTTTGCAGACCACTTTGGCGGCAACCCACAGCAGTTTCGCAACCCTGCTCCACCGGTCTTTGCCCACCCCGGACCCTATCATCATCGTCGCATGGCCCCTCCACCAAAGAAGAAAATGATGCACTCCGCAGAGGCAATCCACTCTCAGGTATTTCAGCAGCAGCAAGGAGATACAAAGATGGCCGAACAGGACGGAAACAGACCACCGAGGGCCTCGAGAAAGCGAGGTCAGTACATTGGGTGGCACGACCGACTAGAGCAGCTGATGGAATTCAAGGTAAGTGAGGCCTCAGCTTAGGCTTGCTAGCTTGTGGTGCTTTGTACCACCTCTCACTGATCGTTGATTTTGTAGCGCAAGAATGGACACTGTGAAGTTCGAATCATGATGCACGACGATTGCAAGGAACTTGGACGGTGGCTGGCATCTCAGCGACATCAGTTCCGAAAGGGGAAGCTGCCTCATGACAAGATCGATATTCTTCAGCGAATGGGAGTGAACTTGTCTTTCAAGAAACCTGCACCCTCATAGAGGCTTGGATTCGATTGCTTTTGTGGAGTCATGACAAAGATAGATGAGGTGGGACATTCTTGGCGGTGCTGATTGGAACAACAGCTTCTCAGATGCAAGAAATACAGGACAGGAACAAGGGCATGCCACAATACTAGTAGCATGCACAAACAATATAATGGAGATATTTTTGCTATTTTGTTTCTAATAATTGTCTGTGTACACTCTCTAACGTGCATTCTAAACCGAAACTACTCGGCCCTTTTTGTTGGTTCCTTCAAGCTTAATCAAACTTCAACAGATCTTCACCAGGTGCAAGTTGCACGTCTTTAGTTCGCTTGGCTTTGGATTGTGGTGATGTTTGCGAGTCTCCGTCGTTGTCGCCGCCGGATAAGAGATCCATGCCTCGGTAGTAGCCATCATGGAAGCCAGACTCGTCACTGCTGTTTCCATCATTGTGACTGGAAATGGACTGCACCGGAAACCTCGACGAATCTAAATGCTTGTTCCAGTACTTCAAATACTCATTATCAGCCTCGTAGAACTTTGATTCGATAATAGTCTGGCCCAATCCAAGCAGTCCTTCCGAGGCGTCTTCTGGGTGTAACTCTGCAATCCAGTCTTCGTAGCATGGATGTGAGTGCTTTTGGATGAATCTCTCAAAGTGCTGATCAATTTGTTGGTTGGTCATGGTCAAAAAATTTCTGATACGAAAGTAGGTTGAGTATTGGGATAGTTCAGTGGATGGAGTGGGAGGTGAAAGAACTCTTGAATTGTGTGCAGATGATGATGATGATTGATGATGATCTATCTTCGGTTTTGTGAGCTTTGACTTGGTTCTGAAAGTGGAGTGTTTTGTGAGGGAGCCTTGACTTGGTTGTCAAAATTTGAGATCCCGGCATGGTTCCCGTATTCTTCGAAACTCCGCTTGGTTTCCGCTTCTGAACAAAGACCTCGCAGATCTGCCACGGAAGCCCAAAGGTCAGGACTCTTGCAAAATAGAGCTGACAGATGGAATGTCATGACAATGTAATGCCACGAGGACGAACGCGAGCAGTTGGAGTTTCCCTTGGCCAAGATCGGTTAAGAGGAGACAGTTGTCTGGCTGGTTTGGTTGGGTGGCTAGCTAGCTAGCTAGCTAGCTGGGGCATCCGGAACCAGTCAAAAGAAGCACCAAGCTTTAGAAGGCTGCCTTGACCGGGAATCGAATCGAATCGAATCTGATCTGATCGGGCTCAGCCTGTATCGTATTGGTGCGATTGCAAGGTTACTTTCGCACTTCGGTACCCTTCCTCCGTGGGCATCCATACCGCCCGTCAAGGGATGTAAAGATGGGATATGCACGAAATCAGCCAAGTGGAGTTGCCGGCAAGATTGGAAGCATCTCCTGCTTCCATCACCTGATAATCTACCAACTAGAAGTCCCCTTTGTGTCGATCCTATAACTAGAAGCTACTGTGTACTCAATGAAAATATTCGTCGCCATGGCCTCTGCTTGAGCAGATGGATGACCTGGCACCAGTCTCATTCCTGACCTTGATGAGGTCGAACCAGCTTTCCTTGGCCAAGGTCCAAATTTTGTCTCCAGCCTTACAGGCTTTATTCATTCCCGGGCAGCTTTAGAGACGACCTGACTCAGACTCAATTATTGTAACGGCCACTTTCAGGTAACCGGATCTTTCTCAACCCAAGCAAAGAACACGTCGACCACCCGTCCGAGGAGGGAGTTGCCAAAGCGATACGAGTAAGCGATTCCACGATGACCTGTATGCATTCCATCAGACCCATCACCTCAATCCATCGATAGAGCTCCTATTCTTTGAAAAGTTTTCAATGCTTTCTTCGCAGCAAAACCTACTGCTTCGCCTATCCAGGCGGAAGCTTCCAAGTCGCCATGTTCTGTCACCTGAGCATCATCAACGATTCCGCAATCCACTAGTAACCGTGTCGGCATCCCATTGGTTCCACAGCAACGGCAGCAGGCAGAGAGATAATGAAGAAAAAAGTCTCCACCCACAACCATGGCACCCGTTATGGACGGCTTCCATTGGCAACGGCAGAATGTATTTTTCCACCACTGCCGAGGCTAGAAAGAAGGCTACCTACAACGGTGACTTGGATGCTCAGTTTGCCGACGAAGCCAAGGATGGCGGCGGGAAATTTGGAAGGATGATGAATACGTATGGGCCGACCTTTCTGTGGACCTACCTTTCTGTGTACGCATTGACGTTGGGGGGATTGTATGTTGGAGTGGAATCGGGAATGTTGGATCCGGTCACCCTGCTGGGCTACATCAATGGCAGCAATGATGAAGTTGGCAGTACTGCAGAAGCTTTGGCCGAATTGATGAAGCAATATACCCTCACCGAGCCATTTGTAGACACGGTCCAGGAGAAACCACATTTGGCTAACTTGGCGATTGCCTGGATCACTACCAAGTTTACGGAACCAATAAGGCTTGGCACTTCGGCGGCCGTTGTTCCTGTGGTTGCCAGGCATTTCGGAGTAGTGCCCAATGCCGGTAGCAGCGATGGTGAGAAAGGTGAAGAAGGAAGAGAAGAATCTGTGACAGAAGAAAGCACGGACCAGGCTGCTTCATCAAAAGAAAACCTGTCAGAGAAAGCAGGAGCCAAACTCGGCGAGAAGAAACTCTAGACAACAACCTGTTTGGATGATTTCATGTGGTCTCATTTTTGGCATTAGAATTCACCAGACCTTTCGTCAATACATAGATAAAAAGAGTACATATTCTCTGATACAGAAGCGATGCAGGTTCTTTTTGTTCCACGGACGAGCTCTTGTTTAGATCCTCAATTACAAAATCTATCTATACACTAGCTAGCTAAAGAATGAAGCGCTGGAAATACAAATACTCATGATTAAAACTTGCGGTGCAATTGGATACCGCCATCTGCTCGTTCTTCTAGCTATTAACACTAGACGAGGTGCAAAAATGTTCTCGCTTTTGCAAAAAGAAGACAGAGCCTCTCAACTCGGCTTTTTCTTTTGTGGCTCTTGGTTGTTCACCACTGTCGTTCTTTCTGAACCAACACGAGATCTAACTAAGCTACTGACCGCCTGGGGCTATCGGTAGGGTAGTACCACGGGTACCGGTACCAGGACCGATGCGCACTTTTCCCAGTTCCCAGCATGAATTCCTTTCGGAAAGTTGGCATGAACTTTTTTGAATTTGGGCGCTTATTTCTTTGCATTAAATCTTTTCCATTCAATTCAAACTTCGACACTCTCAGTCACACACCACTTCGCTCTGTCCTTTATTTTTCGTCTTGGAGCCCTCATTTTTCGTCCGAGATAGCCTTCATCAACCACAACAACACAGGCAATTCCTCCACCATGGCGCATATGAACAAGATATCTCGCGTCCCTTGGGTTCGACCGCAGAATCTGCTTGGTTGTGGTCCTCGTCAGCTTGGAGACGAGCAGGAGTCTCTCTTGGACAAGGCGAGCAGTGCATTTCCCGATCAATTCGACGATGCCTCCGTCGTCGATGATTCCTTTGTTGGTGCAGGTGGTGCAGTGCAAGAGAGCGATAGGCAACTCGTCGTCGGTACTTCTACACAAGGCGATCATGCTCCATTCTACCTTCATCATCGTAACCAGCAGCAGCCGTGTGTCTTTTCCGATTTGTCAAGTGCTGCACCGACAACGACTCGATTGCACCGCCAACCAGTGGAGCCAAGTCCTTCTCTTGATCTTTTCGGCATTGACTACTCGACTCGAGGACAACGTCTACGAATGGATGTTCTGCTTCTCGCTGCCGAACATGAGTTGACTCCAAACCCCTATCGCACCGGAGACTCGAGCATCTTGCCAAGGCTTTCGCGGGACCGAACGGCGTCGTCGCCTCGAATCATGGGACAAGCAATTCCCGACTCTATGAAGGCAAGGCGTTGGTGCAATGTCACCACCGACACTAACGATGACATGACCATTCATCTACACTCGTCGTCGGCAGTGGCAGGTGGCAGCACCATTTCTCCCCTTTCCCATGAGGAGCATACTGGGTTCAAGCACTTTTACGAATATGAGGAGGAGTCCAGCTCGGAAGAAGAGGACATCGACGAGGAAGAGGACGACTTGGAAGAGTATGCGCAGACGGTCGTGGTAATCCGGAACGGAGAGGCCCAGTACACCATTCATCGAATGCCGACGCCAACAAAGAGCCGATCCAGCGGCGCCGACGACGACTCCAGTGTGGACGAGGAGGATGGCGGTAGCCCTTGCAGCACCGAATCTTCACGCTCTGTCTCTTCCGAAGAATCCTTTGTTCTTCATAATGGACAGAGCAGCAATGGCAATCATGTCTCCTTTCAAGAGCGCCTGGTCCAAATGAAGAAGTACAAGAAACGCCACGGCGAACTCGCCAACTTTAGCGTCGGGGACCGCAATCTGAGTCAGTTCATCAGCAACCAACGATGCAAGTATCGTCAAGGCCTCTTGACTTCGAACAGAGTGAACCGCTTTCGAGAACTCAAGGTACCTGGATTTGGCAAGAGGGGCGATCCCATGCCGAAGAAGAAGGGCGGAACTTCCAAATCGAACCAGAGTGCGGAGAAGGAAACCAACACCAGTACCGAGTCTCGAAGCAAACGCAAAGCTCCTACGAAGGAAACCGCTGCCCCAAAGAGCCCATCGTCATCGGAATCCAGAGAGCCGAATGAAACCGTCGCCAAGAAGAGAAAGGCTGCACTTTGTTCACCCATCATCTGCGATGCCACCGTCTCTGCAGAGCACCAGCAGGTTGCCAAAAAGCAGCGTGTCAGCCGCCGTCCCGGCCGTTTTACAGACGACGAAGCGCCGTCTCCTCCTGCAGTGGCATCGCTACCCACAAGGCCAAAGCCGCAACCAAGGCCAAGCAACAAAAAGAATCACGGCAAACGCGGCCAGCCGACTCTCTTTGTCAAGTTTGAAGAACGCATTGCTCAATTGCTCGACTACGAGAAGCGCCATGGAAACATGGCAGTTCCAGCCAACAAGAACAAAGACAGCGATGGCGAACTCGGCCGGTGGTTGGCGGCCCAGCGATCCTTGAAGCGCAAAGGATTGCTCAAGGCAGAGAGATTGCAAGAGCTTCGCCGCATCAAGTGTGACAGCTTTTGTTGAACGCCTGTGTCCACTACTTTGTGATGATGATGAACGTTGGTTTGTGCTCGGAAGATCGGATTCGATTAATTCGAGTGCTGTAGAAAGACAATCAGTGGTACCGCATAGTGCGAGCAACATTGGGGTATCGTCGAGTGGAGTGAGATTCCAGCAGCCTGTCAGCGTGCGGAAGTGATGCGGAACTTCCTGTAACTATACCTGCGCTACTTTGCAGTCGGGAACGGCAACGTGGTGCTGTCTCAAAACGGTATCAGCTATGATAGATACTTGACAAGCAGGAAGCTAACTGGGAAATAAACTGTGTACAATATTGTGGTAGCCCGGTAGCTAGCTAGATCGTAAATTGGACTAGAAATAGCTAGAGCACTGGTGATTTCGTCGCACGTCTCTGTCTAAAGTGCAGTGCTCTCGGGCGGGAGTGCTGCTTTACAAGCTTTTTTGTTGGTTGTTCTACGTTTGATTGGATCGGTAGAGAATACGCAGTCAATTATTTGTGTCATGACTCTTCGTTTCCACCATTCCATTTGCTGGACCGAGTCCATAATGACGAAGACTCGCTGGAATGGGCTTTGTCGTCTCCACTACTATTCTGCCCGGCAGTCCAGCTCCAATCTGAAAGTGTCGAATTGTTGACATTTTGCTCTTTCTTTCCGGAGCTACTCGGCCAACCAAGTTGGTGGAACCACGATGTTTGTTGTTGAGTTTTGGTGTCGTCGTCTTTATTGCTACTTTGGCTGGTGGCAAAAGGATTCCATCCAGAGAGTGACTCTGTCCATGAGAATCTTGTCAACTGGTCCTCTGGTTGTTTGCTCTTCGACACTTCCTCTTCTTCCCTTGCTTGTCCTTTTTCCCTTTGAGATTCTCCTTTGTCACTGCGTCGATGATACTCTCGTAGCAATTCGCCAGGCAATGTCGTGGCAACACCGTAAATTGCAATGGCCGCCAATGACCACCACCAAAGCCACCGAAAGGCATCTTTCCGCATTACTCGAAGCTCCGACACCACAGTATCCTTGGTCGATTGCGCCGCACCAGACACCGTAGAGCTGGCCACGTGTGCAGCAGTAGAAACTGATTTGGATATTCTCTCCGATGATGATTGCAGTAAGGCTTTTCCTTGGGCGTTGACTTTTTGCTGGGCGACGCGAGCTGCTGTCCCCGTGGAGGCTATACGATCCGAGGCAGATTTTGTTGTTTTTTGGAGCACTTGCTGGGCAGGGGTGGCCAACTTATCAAGGCTGGATCTGACAGTGTCGGTGGATATTTGTTTGGCCAAGGTTTCCGCGGTCTGATGGGTGCTTCTTCGAAGTTTGTCTGAGTAATCCTTGGCAGATTGATACGAGGGCGTTGATGTCACGGTCTGCTTCCAAGAATCCAAAGACTGCTTGGCAGATGCTTGGTAAGAAGCTGCCCCTTGCTTTGTCGTCAATGCCGAGGATTTTGCCTTTGAGACAGATGATTCCGTTGTTGGCGGAGTTAATCGAGGCCGTGGTGTCTTCAAGGGTATCCTCTCGCGAAGCGACTTGGCGAGGTTTTGAAAGAGTCCTTTGGCATAGTTTGACGCCATTGCTGCAAGAATTGCTTCCCACAAGCGAACGTCAATAGAAAGGAACCTCAATGGTGAACGCTGAGGTCAACAACGATGGAGGTACCGGTAACCTGAGAATGAATGATTAACCCGATACAGTACATGTATGTAATGGCCCCCTCTCAACTCTCAACCAAAGAAGGTTTTGTGTGAATCGAATGATCTCGCTCCTTTCTCTGTCTTGTTGTTGTTGTTTGTTTCGTGGTTGCTTTGTTTAATGCTCTCATAACCACAAAGCATTAACTAACACGTAGCCTTGCACATCACAGGATCGCAGCTCTGGGCTTTCCAGCTTCGGTCCGATTGTCGCGCAACTCTGGCTTGCTCCTTGTAGAGCTACCTAGCTCACCGGTACAAGTACATCGTACTTGCTCTTGTTGTTGAATCATTGTTCCCACTCACAATGACACCACTTCCGCCTGGCTACTGACTCTGATGAGAGGACATGCAACTTGTACACTGTACCGGTACCGTTGGGAGCTTTTAAAAATGACTGATACAGTATCAAATCCAAGCCCTCGCTAGTTACGGCGCCGAGGGACAGCTATAATTGATCCAGCAAGTGCAGACATATCACAACAAACTACTAGTACACCTATTCAACCAAAGATCCCCTAGTTTAGTTGTTCTTTCTTCACACTTGATGTGCACATGCAAGAACGATAACCCACCCGAAAACCCGGCACTGCAGTCTCGACTGATGGACCCATTTTTCAGCCTTGTGTGTTGTGTTGTGTTCTGAATAAATTGATGAAGATTGTTGTTTTTGTCTTTTTTTTTTTTGCATTGTGCAGTTTCAGTTCATATCCCCTCCTGGCTTTCTCTCTTTCTTTCTGTCTGTCAGCAAAGCCAGCTAGTTGCGCTTCTTAAAAGCAAACTTTCCCTTTCCCTTGCAGCAGCAGATCTCAAAAACATCTTGGCAATCAGCACAGATTTCCTTGGAGCACTCTGGGCAAGCATAGACCTTGCCAAACACGCACAATCAAGGAACCGTTTGCGTGAGTTGGCCAAAGAGCAGGACCCTCTAGTAGGAAAGATGAACATGGATGATGATGGCTAGGAAACATGAACATACCTTGCTGCAGCGATGACAGCTCACCGTCTCACATTCAGCGCACTGGAACTTCTCCCCATGAGAGCCTTTTCCACATTCTTGGCAGTCAAAGTATTTCCCATGGGCAGAACAATGATATTCTCGACAGGGAGAGCAAAACCAGCCATTGTCACACTCCTTGCAATAATCTTTGTAACAGATTTCGCAGGAAGTGAACTCTTTGCATTTCTCACGGCAAAACGTTTTGGCACAACCTCCACAGCAGAAGCACGTTCCGTAGCTACAGTCACTGCAACCATGCTGCTGGTTACATACTTCACACTTGACTGGTTCATCACAGTCATAGCAACTACCATGATCACAGCCACAATACCAAATTTCTTTGCAGGCAGAGCAAAACGTATGTTCACACCTCTCACAATAGCCATTGTCTTGGCAATCGTGACAGAATGTCTTGTCACATTGGTTGCAACGGAACCCAAAATCATAAAAACAATCAATGCACCCATTGGTGCCACACCGCAGACACGCGCGAAAATTTTCCTCTTGGCACACGGAACAGAAACCTTCCCCACAGTCACAATTCTCGAATGTTTCACAACCCTCTCTTCCACAGTACATCTCCTCACAGGAGTTGCAATAATCCATTGAATTGCCTTCAAAACATGGCCCGCATTCCTGGTAACTGCACTTGTTGCATTGATGCAGCTCATCCATGTTTTCGAATTGCTCGCAATAATTGCATCGTTCTCGATCAAATTCTGCTTCCACACAATCTTCACACTCAATGTTCACCTCAGCTGCAACGTTGTCATTATTGCCAATTTGATCTGCATTTTCGCCCTGGTCGTCATCAGTTCCAGCCATGTTTTCCAGGCCTCTGCGACGTTCCACCTGAGATTCCAGCTTAGTACCATGTATACTACAGTAGTAACTCTTGAGATCAAAACGCTGGCACAAATCCTCTACCTCCAGACACTTGAGGACACACTCTTTGGCCAAAAATCCCAAAACTTGCTCCGCCATCACGTGACAGGTGAGACCAGAGGCGAGGAGCTCACTCTTGACTACAGACTTGAGCGTTGCTGAGTCCATGGACAGGATCTTCAGATCAGAATCAGTATCCATACCGCCATGATCATTTGCATTGGGATCCATGACGAGTTCTCAGTTTCGGGAATCAATCGGATGAGGCAAACTGGCCCTCACTGAGAGGGAAGACCAACGAAACGCGACGACACAACCAAAGACTACAGCACCGAGTGCACCCTTGGCGCGCTTCACCCTTGCAATGCCTTCGTCAAAATTACGATTTGCCGTTGCTGTTGCCCCTGCTCCTTGGGGTAATGTCCTCCAAATGGAAGAAAAAGCTCAAATTTTAATTGTTCAGAAAATGTAAAATGAAGCAAAGAGACATGCAGGACTCCACAAGGCCTGTTGAAGTTGAATAATCTGAATCTGAATTCTCAAAGCCTCTTAGAGCCTAAATAGGCTCTTAGAATTAAGATTGAAAAATTGAAAACTCAGATCCCAGTGTAAATTGGCTAGATATTCAATCTGGTTTTTCAGATCTGAATTCTAAGAGCCTGTTGTAATTTTAAGAGCCTAATTAGGCTCTTAAAATTCAGATTCAGATTGGTAGGCTGTTTCCTTTTCAGTCTGGGGAACATATTTTTGAAGAAAATGTTTTTGAAAAAAGGAGAATAGACTCAATTTGAGTGGATTACCTCAAGGTGCTGGCTTTGCGAGGGCGAGTTCTCGTTTCTGGTCTTTTAAGCCAGCAGTAAGCCTTTGCCACCCCGAAATTCCCATTTGGAACTCCTTCCCCGTACAGTTGTACCGTGAGTCGTAAGGTCCCAGCGAGGCGGACATCGCAAACCCAGAGACAAGCCTATAAGGACTCTAGCTGGCAGTGGGTCAAGACGCGGAGACAAGGGGTGAAAGAATCTATGGTATGGGCTTATCATATGGTGTATTCAAGCTGTATGTCATTAGATGATCGTATGTGAAAGGAGTTACATGGAGCATCGCCGACTTGGATTGATAGGAGGAGGAAGGGGAGGAGAATCTCCAAGTCTTGTCCTGTTTGATATGCAAGACACGGAGAGTTGGTTCTGGGAGAGTCCAAAGTCTATTTTCTTGGGATCCAACCAATGAGTCTGCAATCTGCCCTTGCCTTTTGCTTCTATCTGGCCTTTCCGAGGCCGCGCCCAATCACCCTTGCCAGCTTCTCTGAGAAGGTCTGCAGTTTGCTGAGAAATCTGGATGCGACCCTTTTGGCCGTTGCTTTCCATCCGTGCTGCAGTGTTGACAGTCTACCGTAGAAATCAGCGAGGTAAAAGAAGCATGTGAGTTTTGAACAAGCTCCATACAGTACAAACGGTGGAAAGCGAGCAATAAACCTACATCCCCAAAAAGTTGATATCTAACAAAAAGTGAGGGTAAGGGATGATAGTACGGTGGCAGATGGCTCAATCAGAAGCGTTGTCGTACCTCGACTTGTCGTTCCTCAGCACGCTGGAGTTGTGTCAAGAATGTGGGCAACAGAATCAGGTTTCAAGTCGTGAGGAAAACACGGACAAAGTTTAAGGTCGATCGGACGGCGCTCCAACTCACCCTGCTGTAACCGGGCCGCTGTGAAGACCTGAGAGCGAGCGAAAGGATAAGCTGGACGAGTTCGAAGAGTTCCTTTGAGCGTGTGGCCGTATCGTCACCTACCGATTCTCAATCCCAGCGTCGCAGTTTCTTCCCCTAGCAAAGCCACCAACTTGTTGCATACCTGTGTCATTTCAACTAGACACCGGGCGGAGAACCTTGACATGATAACCGCGTGCAGCACCTGGGGCGATGGGAGGCCTGAGAAGCACAGCAAAACGGAAAGAATGAGAAGGCAAAACACCTTTTCAAGACCGATCGGGCAACGGGGGCCACATAACAGTGCACGCACCAGTAACACAGAGATAGCAGTCGCCTGCGGTATTGACACGGGCGATCAGTGTGAGAAAACGATGACCGTAGTCCTTTACGAAATAGGCAAAAAGCTGAGCCCACCTATTGTTTCGACTGTGGTCAGTGAGAAGTCAAACAGTGTTGGTTAGTGCAACTCAAGGATTCACACACCGTCTGTTCCAAGGGACTTCCTCGAGCAAAAACGGTTCCTACCTTTGAAAACTCCCATGCGCTTGGCCGCCCTGTCGAAAGACCCGTACAAAGTCTGGAATGACACGACACGATGACATTAGTTGAAGCACTTTTTCTTGGGGTCAACGCTGACTTGAATAATCAAAATCAAAATTACCTCCAGAAGCTTGAAAACTTCACCTGGTTGTCGCTTGGAACTCCAGGCCTAGATCATACAGATGGTAATTCCCGACTAACATGTGAGGGGAAACCAAACAGGGAATAGGAATGCAAGCAAATTTGGACAGCTGAAAGAAACTTGCCGTGAATCCCGCGATATCTTTACGAAGGCACACGCTTTCGTGAGGATGGTGGGAAAAAGCGGAATGCAGAAACGTGTGGCTCTTTCAGGTTTGCATACACTTACCCGCAAAGAAGACGGTGCAATTCTCGTAGAGGTCTGCGATTGGTAGAGAGTCGTCGACTACCACCTCTTCCAGGTCATAGCTTGGTGAGAGTTCGGGCATGCTGGATTGACGACGTTTGGTATGTTTGTTGGAGACGCTGAAAGACGTGCTGGATCTTCGAGTGAGGCTCTTGGACATTGCCGTGCTGCTAGATCTACGAGTGGTTGAGCTGTCAGACAGGGTTGCCGACGTCTGCGGTCCAAACAAACGTTCCCTGACGATTGGAGGGAAGAAAGATGCGAGCACTTCGTTTGAATCTTCTGCAGTCTTCTTCAAAACCCTTTGCCGTCTCTGAACACATCGATCATACGTCAGGAAGATCTACGGAAGTCGCCCCGGGAAGTATGAGGGTGGCACATGGCAACAATGGAACGCAACAAAGCTCTCTTGCACTTACCAGAGATGTGAAGACGAACACGACCAGTACAGATCCAGCAAAGACGTAAGGAGTGTTCGTGAAGAAACCCCGTTGCATTTCGTTAGACGGATAGACCCTGACGTTGTAGATACAATTGTAGTCAATTCCTTCTCGGCCTTCTCCCGGCAGAAAGGCTCCAAACCCTGTTTCTGCTTCGAGGTAATCGTATTGTACGTCATGCAGGTCGCCTTGCAAAGAAGTATCCATCTAGTGAGAGCCGGCATTTTTCACTTGAAGTGACAGTCCGAGTCAGACGAGGAAAAGCTTACCTGCTCCAACATAGCGAGCCTTTTCCCCATGGATGATGTAAGTGAAGGATTGCGAGGGGGGTCCCAAGCATTGATTCTCGAGAACTGCTACGACACCATGAGCATTCTCAGCAAGCACGTCGGAGAAGTAGATCTGCCAGTAGACATTAGCAAGTAGAACCCCGACAATGGTCTTGTCCTTCGAAAAGTCGTTGAAGATGGGCAAATACAGGTCGCTGACTGGACCATCCTCATAGTCGTTGCCACCATTCCTCCAACGGTTGAGAAAGAGATTCAAGAATGCCTTTCTACCCGCAACTTCAGGGTTGGTCTCATTTGAGAAGTCAAAAGCTCTCCCAATCACAGTAGTCTGATGTGCCATGCAGCTGGCCGCCTCCAACGCGTAGGAAGGGTGAGAGAGTGTGTTGAACTGCACTATGGTTAGACATGAAGTCGAAGGATGATCAAACGCACAATCACGCCATCTCTTACGTTCACAACGTCGGATATAGGAATACTTGGCGCAAACTGCCATACCTGGAAGGTGCATCGGAATGGCTGAGTGCTTTTCGGTCGACACATGGTGATGCGAGATAGGAAGGAACTTACTGGAAGATAAGGGCCATCTGTAGTCTCCGGTGCTGCGTTCAATCCATCTATTCGATAAATGGATGGATTGATACGGAAGGTCTTGTCCAATCCATCTCCAACAGCTTCCAATGCTGTCAAGCTCTCTGCTTCGTCTCTTGCCACAGTGTCCTCGCCCTTCAGTGCCACTTGCTCTTCTCGGCGAACTGTCATGCTTTCTAAGAACCACTCTTGCTTGTAGACTGAATATGTTTCCCACATGGGACGCGTCTCGTTTGTGACAATTGGCATTAGAGTGAGTGAAATAATCTGCGCTTGGTCCAAGACACCGGTTACTCGTCTCTCCCAGTTTGGAATGGTTACAAATGGCCATCTGTCTGGGGAAGACAGTGCGTGCGATGTTATGGCCGTTGCAAGATTGTTGATTGCATCAACGCGACGTTTGGCATTCAAAAGGAAGCTGAACAAAAGAGAATGAATTTGAGAATTGGTGTCCGTGTCTAATGATCATCCCAATAATGGCACGGACTTACTGGTCGACAAGCTTGCGACTGCTGTCCGCGAAAGCTTGCTCAAAAGCTTGCTTTTCGTTCTCTCTGCTGTATCTAAATACGGTCAAGGATATCCCGAGAGCTCCACACAGCAGAACAAAAGAAACTGCGATCCTAAGGATCAACACATTCCGAGTTTCCTTCGTCGCCAACTTGAACTTTCGTTGCTCACCGGGATCCTCAAGGCAATTCTCTTCCTCTTCTGGAATGATGTCGTCGAAGATGCAGGTGTCGTCCATGCCTTCGATATCATCCAGGAAGATACTCATGCTCGAGTCATCGCTTTCAACACGCTCTGCCATGATTAGTTTCTCTTCGTTCCACAGGTATGGTACTTTTTGCAAAATTGTGCCAAGAAGAAAGAAAAATGAGAGGAAGGCGTGTTTTCCCTTTTGGCTCGGCTTCTTCGCTTCGCAACTCGAGTGCTCGGTCTCTTCTCTCGTGTGAGCGCTGTGTGTTACAATGTCATGTACCGGTATCGGATTCCCGGTCGCGAGTTTGACCGCGTGGTTTGGCCATTTTGTTCATGTGTGACCGAACCCTTCAGATTTATTCTAAGTGTGCCAGCAAAGTGACCTTCGGATTTAAAAGAAGCGCCTCCAGTCACGCCAATGACGACTGCCATATATTATGTACTATTAATTAATAGTAGCAATCATCATTTTTAATTATTTAGGGGCGAGGGGGAGAGGGGAGGTGTTGAGTGTTGAGCCATACTGGTACCACTGTGCATCATCGAAAGGTTTACCATCGGAATGGCACCTACGAGTCCAACACATAATCTAAGCCCAAAATCATTCCACCCACATACAGGAAATACAATAGGTGTCCAAACATCACCAACAACTACCCAACACCATTGGTACAGAAACCCATCTTCAGAGATACCGTGGAGTCCCCACAATTGGGATGAGAACTCGACCCAAACCATGACGCCACTCAACTTCGAGGATACTTCTAGTATTGATACCTTTCCCCTGGCCACCTTTCACACAGACTCTCTACAACCAGACACAACAACAACACCTGACTGGCAGAGACTCAACACAATCATAAATCAACGATCCAACAGAGCTCGCCACAACCAGAACCCTGCTGTCACCGAAAAAATTCTTCGAGCTACCAACTACCATTGGGTAGCAGGACAACTCGAGCATCCCCTAACTCGAACCAACTATCATTGGGAAGTTCCGTGCCAAACCATCTATGTGCCTACTCCAACAGATATCGTCCCTTTGGATGACATCTCCATGAGCAGCCTAGACACATTGGTTTCCACTACAATGATGACTGACGACCATTCTTTGCAAGACACCTTCAGCATTTCCACAATCTCCGACTTTAGTTTCGAAGAACACAACAACCCTGGCTTCACACACACCACACCACCTCACGATAATGCGATGGGCACAACCGACATTGTCACTACTCCAATACACCCAGAACCTACAAATCTCTCCCTTACGGATGAGGTACACCGAATAGTGACAGGAACCAGCCAAAAGTTTGTCCCCCACCCTCCTTTTGATGTCGTAGCTACAGATGCCTTCAAAGGCCTCAAACGTTTTGCTACCACAGTCCGCCTCAAAGAAGATTTCATCAACCAACAAAAACAAAAACACGAACAACTCAACCAACCAACATCCAATTCTAGCTCTTTCCATCTATCTCTGCACTACAGTTGGTCTCAAAACAACCTCAAACCCACCCGCTGTTGTGGACAGCACAAGGCAGCCATGACTTGGAATTGTTCCTCAAAGATCTTAATAGAGCAGTGCTCAATATGGTTTATGCTACCAACACATTACTTCTCTGACCCAACCACCCAGACATCCACACATGCAACACTTCTCAAAACAATCCAGATATTGTAGTTTCCACGACAACAAACTCCTTCAGTCTCACATCCAAACAGTTCTACATTAGCCAAGTACTACAGCATCTCAGCCAACGGGCCAAACCTATTTCCCACTCAGATCTTCACCAGGTAAAGTACAAGGCCTTGAACTACTACGGAAAATTAAACCACATCTATCATCTGGAGAGTATGGCTTTATAAGTCAATCCTCCGATCCCATGCATTCCCACCCCCAAACTGACAGTGAAAAGATCACAAGCATCCAGATGAGAATGGCAACTATACAACTCGCCTGCTCGTACCTGCTCAGATCTTTGTAGCAGCCTATCCCAAAATGGGCTACTTGGAAATCAAAAAGATCTTTGAAGAACACAACATCGATTACCAAGGTCAAAACCATCATGCCAATCAGGCTAGACCTGAGAACCCAAAATTAGAAACCCTCAATCTCAATCCAACAATTGTACCATCGTTTCACTTGACGTGAAGCATTCTATCCTTCCGTACCGATACAAGTTAGTGGAAAATGCGAGTGAAACACTTCTCCAGACACTTGCCACAATCAGTCAAAGACACAATTGCACTATGCATGGAAATGATCCACATTTGGCATGCAATCCACTTATTTTGTTTTCCAAGACCGTTACTATGAATATGATGGTGACAAAAACCCAGCTGAACGAGGTCTGACCATTGGAGGAAATGAATCTGCATGGCTTGCCGATCTCACTGGTGCTTATGCTCTTGAAGAACTGAGGAATGCTTTGAAGACACCATCTATGAAGGTCTGTATCGAGATGATTGGTTCCTGGTATTCCTAGCAAACGCTCCTATGATGAACTACTAACATGGCGCAATACCTTCAAAGATCGAATCAACCAGATTGCTGAAGGTGATTACCTACAATTCACAATGGAAATCTGGGCAGCTAGTGATACTCAACCAATTACTCATCCAATCATCGACAAAAAAGCACAGTACAAGTCAACACAGCAACACACTTCCAATACCTAGATCTGGATCTGTACTGGCAAAATAACAGAATCTCAATTCAAATTCACTGAAACCCAACCAACAACTCCATTTACCTCAACAAAGGCAGCTCCAACACATCAACCTGCTTCGATTCCATTCCCAGAGGAGTGTGTCACATGTTAGCAAAGCTCACTACAGTCACAGAAGATAATGCAGATACATCACTCCAATGATCTGTACCCTGACCACTTTGCAGCTTTGAAACATGCCAACCTCATCAACAAGCACACAATCGCCAAAGATTTCCACCCTTCGAGAAGCCAACCACATCTTCAAACCCAAATCTCCAACAAACCGGCAACTCCAACAAAAGAAACGAGATGCTAGAAGAACAACATACTTTTGCATTGGCTACTCCAAAGCTTGGACAACTCCCATTTGGAAAGTGATTCAGAACCTCATCCAAAACAAGTATCCAACCCTCAAATGGATTAGACCTGCAATGTCATACCACAGATTCACCAACCTGCGAGAAATTTTCAATGGAGACATTATGACCAAGCTCAATACTGGAATTGTCTCCCTTGACTTTACAACCCGCCCATGCAACTGCACCAACCGTTTGACAGATGGATGTGCCTACAACAACCACTGCAGAAAACCCATTGTCATCTATGAAGCAACAAGCACCCAACCTCCCAATACTGCATCCAGCCCCAAATCCTACATCGGCGCCACACAAAACTTCCTCAAGCTCAGAATGTCATCACATGTCAGTGAAACAAAACGCCTATGCCATTCCTACGCGGCAAAAAACACAAACCCAAGAACTCGGACACCTTTGCTTGGCACTTTGCTGCCAAAGCAGTGGCAACCACCACAGGAGACCCAACAGCATCTGACATTCGGAAACTCTACAACCTCAAAATACTGTGCAGGGCAACCCCTTGTCCACAGTCAAAACGTTCGGGACAAATGACTGCATTCTATGTAATCAAGAACGGCTTCACATCTTCAAACGTATGAGAAACAACCTTCTACACTTCTCAACAGTGTGAAGAACTATTTAATACATGCCGTCACAAACCACGTTCCACCGGTTCACCCATGCACCCCAGTGAGCAGTACTGAGAGCCCTCAATGGGCGAAAAAGTGCCAACAACCATTGATGTTTAACACCAATGGTGTGTGTGAATGCAATCGATATAACCATAGAAATAGTACCACAGAGTCAACCTCAAGCCACAGTTTGTTGCCTCGTGCACTCGCACCAGAACTCCAGCCTGAAGGCTTGTTCTCTGTCATCCCAGTAAATTATATTTAGATACTCACTTTTTGCTGCAATTGATTAAAAAATGTTTGATAAGGTCAAACAAGATGCGGTTCTGCAGACCTGAGATTACGAGATTACAGCTCTGGTCGATTGCCAGGCTGAGCGAGCGAGGTGCTGATGCTTTTGTTTCTCCTTAGGAAGAAGTAGAATCGTGGGAAACCCTCTCCGTCTCTTCCTGCCTAAAATAGCCCCCCCTGTCGGCCATAAAGATAGTGTATTGTGCCACTGGCTCCATAAAGGTACTGTAGTGTATTGTGCCACTGGCTCTTCGGATTCTTGAGACATAAAAATGATGAACACTACTGTACATTACCTTACAGTTTACAGTACCTTCCCCTCTCAGCCAAAAAGCATCTCACAACTGGCTCTTCAAAGACTTCAAAGTACATAAGATTTTCACTATTCTGTTGACGACCGGCTGGGTTGGTGCTTGCAAAGGGCCGTCAGTTTTCATGGATCTGAATCACGGGTGTAACCATAATATGCAATGTGCGTGTCGAATGCTTTTTGTTTTTGTTTTTTGGTCAAAGACTCATCTTCTGCTGTTTCTAAGTTCCTTCGAAGGGGTACCGTACCGATATTTCGGTTGTCAGTTTTTACTTGGTTCTCTCACTGTGGGTTGTTTTTGTGGCGGCAATCGGTGTCGGGTTAGGGCTGAATAGGTGTGAACTCCATAGGATCATTGTCCGCCTGAGTGTATTCAATGTGATTGTAAAGAATGGATTTCATAGCGGCGTGTTTCCCTGGCTTGGAACTCTTCAGGTCATTGACTTCCGGTGAAGCAGCGCCCGATGGGACAGACACGCCAGTGTCGTCGCAGACATTGAACAAGAGCTCCTCGTCCTGATAGACGCCATCGTCGTTGATCCTGCCTTTCTCGCTTTGAAGCAAGTCGGGGAGTTCCATGTACTTGTCACACCCACAGCGAACTGCACGATCACGGTCTAGCTCGAAGACGAGGCAGCGCTCATCACGCCAGAATTCCAACCTAGCACTGTTCTGAACCGCATTTTTCCACGACTTTCCATCCATGTCGTAGTAGTCAGCAACACCGGCGTAGTCCAAGATACATGTAGTGGGCACAATGTCGATAGTTGATACGAGGCCGTCCCATGACATTCCGTTGGCCCCGAACACGTCGGGAAAGTGAACGATCATTGGGATTCGGACTCCCGGTTCATAGAGATTGTCTCTGCCCTCCCTACCATGATCCACTTGGAACAAAAAGAATGTGTTGTCCAGCTTGCCTTTCCTCTCTAGAGCCGTAATCAGCGATCCGACCGCATCGTCAATCCAAATGGTGCCAAGGACCTAGTTGTGCGTCGACTCTGCCCGGTTGTAGATCGAATCGCGATAGTCAGCGCAGTTGCCATATGCCTTCGTCATGCCTGGCACCATCGGTTCCTCAATGGGTCCTTCCACAGTGTCAGTGCAGTCGAATTGAGTCAAAGCCCTATTGATGTCACCGTGGTTTGCTGTTGGATTGAAGTAGAGAAAGAAAGGCATGTCGTCATTCTCGGTGATGAAATCAAATGCCTTGTCTGTGATGTGTTCCATTTGTGGTGCACCCGAATGTTGTTACTCCAGCTGTCCTCGAGGTTTTCAGGGTACAGTGTAGATGGCCTCCGCCGTTTCAAAGCCGCACGGAATCATGTTCTCATCAATGAACGTATCGTAGTCAAATTGGGATTCTGTCCTGGCCAAGTGCCACTTTCCGACTGCCCCTGTGCGATAGCCAGCTTCCTTCAGCACCTGTGCCAGGTTGTAGACAGTGCAATCTTCGCCATCCACGACGTCTACCACGTCTTGAACCTTGGTGTTTGAAATTTTAGCCCAGGAGATTGTTTCTCCCGTGTTCTCTTTACGAGACATGGCGGACCGGCTGGGGTATCGCCCCGTCATGGTACTGTAGCGGGAAGTTCCGCAGTTTGCGCCTGCACCATAGGCTTGCGTCATTCGAAGCCTGCGTTGCAGGAGCCAATCAATGTTCACAAGCCCGTTCACAGAATCCCCCTTGTCGTAGTGCCACTTCTTGCCATCGCCAGTGTTTGGAAAATGGGCCGGAGAACCCCACTCCTCAAAGAAGGCCATGTCGTCAGGCTGGAATAAAGTTGGGACGGCCGTCTCCTCGAACAAGCCCCGCTGAAACCACAAGCAGTGACACTGAGAGGGTTGGCCAAAGCATGGTGTTTGTCCCAACGTAGGCCAACAACCAAACTATGCTAGCGGACATCAAACCAAACTGGGAGCCCAAGAGCTTTGCGCAGGGTGATGTATGGTGTGTTGAGCGATCTAGTTCCTGTAGTGATGAGTGAAGCCAATTACCTCGACAAACTTTTCTTTGTAATAAGTGATCTAGTTTCTTTAATGATGAGTGAAGCCAACGACCTCGACAGTGTTTTCAAGAAGGTTGGTTGTTTGGTTGGTTGGTAGTACATTGCGTGCTCCAGTGATCTTCGAATGTGGATTGTTTTTTGGTCGGCAACAAACCTCCTTGGTTAGAATGAGCTCAGGTGTCGTGACAAGATTTCGTTCTGACGGAAACCATTTCCCATTCGCAGACCATCGAATTGGACCTTTTGCTCCCATGTCATTCCGCCTGCTTTCTGTTCGGCATCCCAGTCTTCGGCGCGTTGATATCCCTTGCGCTTTGGCTTGGGATTCGCATCATTACTGTCCACCTCAACACTGCTAGCTTCTAGAGTATCTTGATGGAAAACCTCTTCAGTGGAATTCATGTGTCCACGGTGATTCCATTTGTGTTGGAAGGATCTCTGTTTGTTGGCGGATGCATCATCCCGTCCAATCTTCAAAAAGGCGACTGTGCTGCTGCTCCGAATGGACCTTGTGGTGGTGGTGGTGGGAGTGGCAGTGGTGGTTGGGATCGGGTGGGCAGAGAATCCCTCGCTCTGGCCTACCAAGAGGAACATGATGGCGACAAGGGCCGCCATTGTTGTTGCTGGGAGATTCATCATGATGAAACCAAAGAAAGTGATGATGGCTGGTTGTTGGCTTGTTGGCTTGGCAGTTAGTTCTGGTTGATGTTCGGGTGAGTGCAATCCCACGAGATTTTCTGATTTTGTGAGCGGAGTTTCACTCCAAAAATGCCACCTGGCCGAAAATGCGTGAGCAATTTCATTGGTGGAAGCCTTTTGAGCATGACGGAACTCTTTCTCGGAAGGATCGTCACGATTGTCACTTCAACGTCTCAACATATGTTCTTCCATGGAATTCTTGCTAGAATTCTACGACCTCGCATTCTGCGGGTTTGATTCAAGCTGAGACCCACATTTGCCCCGAAATCAATTGAAGGGATAAGGATACGGGAGAGTATCGGTCTTGGCGAGTGTAGGTTATCAACAGATAGTACAGTCGTTTCTATAGACAATAATTACTGTGGAGCATTGTACTGTAGTTTGCGATACTTAGCAAATTCAAATATTGACACCTAACTCCCTTGTGTCAGTTGGGGTCTTGTGGAAGCATCGGAGACTTATTCGTGGAGGTGCACCGTACCTCCATTGAACGTCCTCACAATTTGATCTCCGTATCAAGTCGAGTCATTGGATCTGTTACAGTCAACTACAGCTAAGCTGGAATTTCATCATGCTACGAACTGCTAGTTCTGAGTTTAAACACTGGCTAGATGTTAACAGTCGCTACCCATTCAATGAGATTCGGAAGACCAGGCAGAGCTATGAACTCAAGTATGTTTTGTTGGTAGATGAAACTGACAGGGCAAACGGGTACAGCCAGTACTTTGTTCTAAAGGTAAAGTACCTTCCCAGTGTCATGGTTGAGCAACTCATAATGGAAGAAAAAGCTGTGCCCATGACACCTGATATGGCCTGGATTCTTGAGACCATGACTGGATGGGGAGTGAGGCAGAGCTCTGAGTGGTACAGTGATGTCCTTGCTCTGCTTGCTTTGACAGTGGCAGAAGGAGATCCTATGACAAAGAAAGTGCAATACACGGCTCTTAGCCTTATTCGCGACTCGATCCTAGATAGGGTTTGAGTTCGACTCATGACTGAGTCTTTCGTGAATAGTCATTGAGACAGTTCTCGACCGCTAGTCATACTAGGTCGATGGTGAAACATCGCGCTCTAGATATTTAGCTGGCGTGAGAGATTCCACGCTACTAGATAAATGCTAGACGAATTTTCAACGCGTTCCGTTTGGATCGTGAGTGAGTAGGATTGCTACCGCAACTTACTCTATCACACTATACAGTCTCCGCGGGATTTCAGTTCTACGATCCTTTGATTTGGATCTCTCCGTTTGATTA
>CAICTM010001197.1:0-34373 GCA_903772945.1 Seminavis robusta | reverse complement strand
CTGATAGTGTAGGCTTCCCTGTAGACAAGGCCTTTGGTGTACTTGCGGTGTGTTTCAGAGCTCTTTGCAGCTTTTCCTTGTTTGTCAGCTGAGGGTGCAGCAGGGTCAAAACCAAAGGAGCAGAATCTAGGGGAGGGTGCAAAGATGTATTCTTTCATTCCAGGGCGTTTGTGGTAGGGTCTGGATTGGAACATTTTGGTCAGTATATTGGTTTCACTTCCATGCATCTAGTAGCATCGCAGATGACCAACACAGCTTTGTATGGGTCAGGGGTGTGTGGTGGAGTTCCCTTATATCCCTTGGGGCGGTTCAATCCTGGAACCCATCTGTAGGCAAGACCGATCAAAGGGGCTTCTGGTTTCCTTGGGAATTGGCTGATCCAGATGTAGTCTGTGATGATCCTGCTATGGAGGAGCTCCATGTCAGTATGTCGATTGGACATGGGGAAGAATCCCAAGGTTTCTTCAGACTCGGCTCCTTGAATGGTGGTTGGGTAAGCAGTCATCTTCTTTCCTTTGAACCAGTCCTCATGTGTTCCTTGGTAGGATGGGAAGTTATCATCTTCAGTTTCATATCCCCAATACATGTAGAAGTAGACATCCTTGTTGTACTTAGCGGTGCCTGGACAGTGAATGTATTCAGCACATTTGATCCATTCGTTGTGTTTGGGGAGAATTTCGGGACTCTTGAGAATCTTGGCTGAGGAGGAGGACTTGTAGGGGAGGCACACAAGGGCTGCTTCTTCAGTTAGCATTCGTTCCCATACTTCAACAACAGAATCCCACAGATACTTCTTGGCAGAAGTGTCTTTGTCCATATCTTCTTTCTTGGGGATGTGTAGTTTGTACATCATGCGCTTGGTGTTTGAGCAGGGGTTCTCCTCTAGCATCATCATGGCAAGGGCATTCTTTCTTTCTTGAACTTTCTTTTGTAGGGCCTTTTTCTTCTTGCGCTTTGAATGGTATTGCTGCCATTCCTCTTCCTCATTGTTATCAGGATCACCATCATCATCGTCGCTGTCAATGGCCATCTCCTCAGAGTCATCACGTGAAGATCCATCATCATCAGGAATGTCTTCAATGTTAATAGTGCCTTCTTTCCTGGTTTCCTTTCTGGCCTTTTGTTTGTCGGCAGGAGTGATTTGGTTGGCGGTGGTGGTAGATTTTCCCTTGGGCGTGGTGTCTGATTTGTCAGGTTCTTTGGCTGACTTGCCAGTGTGTCCTGTGTCATTGAGCCTGGAGGTATCCATCTGTTTTGGTGGATTCTTGAGAATTCCTGTCTTGGGTGCCTGTCTTGTAGGTTCCTTTGGTTGCGGTGGGATTTGGGATTCCTTGTCATTAATCTTCTTCCAGGCATTAAACACCACTGATGGGCTGGTGGCATGAGGGATTGGGGTGAAGTAATCAATCAATGTTGTCTTGCCTTTCTTCTGGTTTGTTCTTGGTGCTGAGAAGTAGGATCCAAGTGTCATTTGAGCATTGAACCATACTTTCACTTGGATTTGTGGGTTATTTGCAATCTTCAATGTGGTACTAAAGAGGGTGGGTTTAGTAGCAGCCAGCCTGAGGAAGTCTATGATCATGGCCTTGGGGGTCCTAGCGGTGTAAAGGGGAAGGTCTGATCCTTCAACTTGGACATTGACTAGCGCAAGAAGAAATTTGTAGACAGTGCCAAAGGATTGGTTCTGATTGTCTTCAGCAGCTGCAGTGGATACTTCAGGGGATTGGGCTTCAAAGCACAGGGCATTCCTATGTAACCTCTTGGCCACAGGGAGCAGTTCTTGCTTTGACAGTGGGGCTTTGGCTAAAGATAGTTCTGCCTTGCTCAGTTTGAAGATGGAGTATGAGGTGATCTGGAAGACTTTGTCTAGTGGGATGGACTTGTCATATTCAGATAATGCATCATTGGAGAACTCTTCTAATTCAAAGGTGTTGGTAAAGAGTGTTCTGCCTTTCTTGGGGTCTCTAGTTGGGGTTGTTCCTGTGGGAGGTCCTCTACTACCTCTCTTGGAGGATGATGGGGTAGATGACATCTTGGAGTTCAGAGGGTCTTGGAGTTAACTGGAACTATAGGTTGTGAAGACATTGAGAGGGTCAAGTATCAGCAGCCTTGGACGCCTACAGGGGCCTGAATCTTGGACACCAACAGGGGCCTGAACCTTGAACACCAACAGGGGCCTGATTGCTGCTGCACACCAATATAGATCAAGGTGGTACACTTGGTCAATGACTTGAAGGGGCTTGGGGGTTGGTCTCAAAGATAAGGGCAAGAGACTTAGGGGAATGTTCCAGAGATATAAGGGGATGAAGACTTAGAGGAAGTGTTTCGGAGATATAAGGGACAGAAGACTTAGGGGAAGTGTTTCGAAGATATAAGGGACAGGAGATTTAGAAGGGATGTTTCGAAGATTTAGGAGGTTGACTGTTGGTTGGGTTGTTTGTGCAAGAGTTTGATGCTTGCCCGATTGTAATAGGATTTCAATGGGGGAGAGCTCCAAGGTCTTGAAGGGGCTTGGGGGTTATTCTCAAAGATAAGGGCAAAAGACTTAGGGGGAATGTTCCAGAGATATAAGGGGATGAAGACTTAGAGGAAGTGTTTGGGAGATATAAGGGACAGAAGAATTAGGGGAAGTGTTTCGAAGATATAAGGGACAGGAGATTTAGAAGGGATGTTTCGAAGATTTAGGAGGTTGGCTGTTGGTTGGATTGTTGGTTCGAGAAATTGATGCTTGCCCGATTGTGGTAGGATTGCAATGAGGGAGAGCTCCAATTTCTTGACGATGCAATTCAACAGCCGGTTGGTGGTCTCGGTCGTCTTGTGTTGCCTTTCGAGAGACTCGTTGTTGCTGTGAGATCCAGTTCCTGACCCGTTTCTATGGTAATAAGCAGGGGTTGGGGACTGATTCTCGTAGCGACAAGTGGTGTCTTGATGGGGAGTAGTAGACAGTTGGTTGGTTGGTCGGTTGGTGTTGGTGGTGGGTGTGGGTGTGATTGCGATTTTCGAAGATTGGTCGCGTGTAGAAACTGTACCAGGTTCTACGTGAAATGACCGGTATCTTCTGTGGCAGCAATCACTTGATCGGCCGTTCGGCCCCGTAGAGGACTTTCCGCTGTTGCTGAGAGGCTCCAATGGGACCGGCAGTGTTAATAAGCTTGTTGTTCTTGTCTGTTTGATGTTTTGAGCTACTGATGATAGTATATCGGGTCGGCCGATGGCCATGGTCGATCTTTTTCGATCGATTGGTTTATGAGGTTTTCTTTGGTTGTGATTATTTTTTCGTAGGTTTCTACACGATTTGAGTACTGGGTCATAATAAAAGTCTTTTCGATAAAGCCAACGCTGGAATTATGTGTTTGAAGTACTAGCTA
The DNA here is from genome assembly GCA_903772945.1 of Seminavis robusta. Taxonomy (NCBI): domain Eukaryota; phylum Bacillariophyta; class Bacillariophyceae; order Naviculales; family Naviculaceae; genus Seminavis; species Seminavis robusta. The sequence continues at coordinate 31,005 of CAICTM010001197.1, read as the reverse complement.
CCAGTAGTACCCAACAATGCGTTACACTCCAACCTCATCAATAAGATAACTCTATTCTTAGTCCAGTACTGGAGGTATCTTAACCTATTCAGCTACAGCAACACTGCGTTATTATCTTACAAGCAGCCCAATCTCAGTATCTTTCATATCTTATGGCCACTACCTGGTAGAAGCTTTTATTACATATCCTGCTACTAACCATGCCCTGAGACAGTGAGGAGCCACCACCAAAGCTCAAAAAGGCAAAGGTGCAAAGCTAAAATTGATGAAACCAAAGATTTCGTGGTCGGGAGGCACCCAAAGATGCGGATATGGAGTACTTGGATGTAGATGGTGATGTGGTAGATAGTGGGTACTAGCTGCATTCAATCCCCGCATAGTCTTAGTATTAGCTTAGGATTTGAGACCTCAGTACTCGTAGCTTATCTTACTGGTTTGGGAAATCTGAGTGTCCGGGTTATCTAAACATTTCGAAAAAGTGGAGTACTCGGTATCTTAAACCCACTTATCTTAAGTGTGAGTGAGGAGTGTACCCCTTGATTGGCTCGAAGGTTCGTGGTTCGAGGTTCGGTTGGACTGAGGACTCCACCAAGATGGCGAATACCGTTGAGGGGCTGGCTAGCTAGCTACCGGCAGAACGCACATAATTCTTGAGGCTATCAAGAATAGACCAAGGAACATCAGTCGTCATTGCCAACAAATCCCACAAGGCACAAGGAACAGAAAAAGGAAAGGTCGAGTAAGAAGCGGTTTCTAGCTATTTGTCGTCCGAAGAAACCCCCATCAAGAAAAAGGCACGAACTGGCTGCCCAGCCAATGGGCGCTTTCGTACTTATTGGCATGTACACAGATAGATTGAACCAACATTGTCGAAATCTCGCCTTGGTGGAGCTCCCGAGGACCAAGGACGAGGACGATGTGGCGCCTGATACCTGGTACATGGCTCTTCCGCTGGGAGTCGAGTGACGAGTGACCGACCCTCAGTCGGCGGGACCTTGGTGTGCATGTGTGAATGCAGAGACTGTCAAGAGACCTCCTAATGAAAGCGGGCCGTTTCTATGAGTAATAATATCAGCCCACTAGTCTAGAGCTAGTACGGTACTCCAGTATGTGGGGGCACTCTAGCTTCCAGTACGGCAGTACGGTATGGGTACAAAACCCGGGTCCTGAAATCCGAGGAATTAAAGCAGAGCTAAAGAAGCTTATCGCCGGCTACCGGTAGCCATACATCCAGCAAAACTGGGAAGCAAGGATTTAATATCATGTCCCAGCAAAAGTGATCCAGTATCATAAAGAACAGAACGATCCGAAAAGACAATAGGTCGTTCCAATGGCTGGTTTAGCAGAAGCACAGGACACACGACACACGACACACGACACACGACCACCGCGGCTGGAATCATTCGAATCACAGAGATCTTCCATCATTCTCAAGGCCTGAAGACGAAGCAGACTTCGTCGACACCTTTCAATCCAATTCCATTGTTTCCGTTTCCTTTGTAGAAGAAAGGCATTTGATACTCTTTGTCATCTCGGCTGCTGCATCAAAGCGTGAGGCGGATTGCTTCAAGAAGTGTTTTTTTTAAAGTTAGCGGGTATCTTGTTTGTGGCTATCTTTTCCCGAATCGAATCCATCACCATCTCCTGCTACTTAAGATATCAAGATATCTCCTAGTATCCTCTACCAAGATCATATAGATAACCATGCCAAAGGAGGGCAAGAATACGATGCAGGGCATTAAAGCCTTTGTCCCTGTGGCTGACAATCCCACTGAAGCTTCTACTCGAGAGCTGGCTGGAAGGGTATCTTCCATTTTGAGTCCGGATTCACTGACATCTCTCAAGAATCGAAGAGCGACATCCGTGGGAAATACCGCCACGGACAGCGGCAGCAGTCGATTTTCCACCGCTGGCGGCAGCACACGAATTGGCTTAAGCCACAGCCAGCACAATGCTAACAGCACCAAGAATTTTGCGGCCGAAATCAAGACAACGGATGTCCTGGCAGAGGAAGTATCGAACATTTTGGGTTCCACAGTTCTGGGGGCTTTTCATAAGAGCTCCTCCACAAACGACAATAAACAGCCACCGGAATCTGGAAAGAAAAAAACAAAAGATAGTGGTGGTAATGGCAAAAAGCCTTCGAAACAAAGATCCAAGTCTCCCATCAGAAAATCAGGCGAGACGCTCTCCTACGACGACGTGGATATCGACGAGGAATCCGACGATTACGACGAAGGAGGAGTATCCGACACCAACAGCGATCGAAAAAGCAGGTCGCGTCGTCAGGGAGAAAAAGACAAACACAAACCAAGAGCTCGTTCGTCGGGAGCCGTGGTCCGCGGCAGCAGCAAAAGGAGTACATCCCCATGTCGGCGTGCCAAAAGCACCGACGGTGGAGTCAAACCAACGAGAAAAGGCAAAAAGGATGCCAGCAGCAAGCGAGAACTGCACGAAAAAGAATTTGCCAATCATGCTGATAATGTCGGCATTGATTTGGAAGATGGATTGGACGAATTCGAACATGAATTGGAAGAGTCTGCAGGATCCTCCCAAGACGAAGCAGATCGCGGTAAAAATCGAAGTGATCGACCTCAGCGACAACGATCAAACACAGGTCGTGTAAGACAGAATCGCCGTGCTCAGTCAGGAGGAAGAGGGGAGGCAGGCGGAAGAGGTCGAGGACGTGGTGGACGAAGAGGCCGCGGAGGTCGTCGAGGTCCAAGACAACGCGGCAATATTCAGGCCGCGCAATTGGCTCAGATGGCCACGAGCGACCACAAACGATTCCGTGAAGAAGATTATGTGCAATATGAACCCGAATCAGAATCGGAGGAAGAAGAAACGCAACAAGAACAAGAGAAAAAGACTGATAAGGATGGCACAGGCTTGGGATTTGCATTAGTTGATGGAGCAGAATTCGTCTCAGACATCACGGAAGGAGCTGCGGCTGCTGCCAGCATGGCGGTTGGGGGCGCATCGGAGGCTGCAGGGGCCGTGTTGAACGTGGCTGCTACGGCCGGAGATACGTTGCTGGATGTCGGAGGTCTGGTTGGTGGCACCGTTTTTGGTGCTTTGAATACAGCAGCTGCTACTGTAGGCGAAAGGGCGCAGAGGGTGGTCGGGGGAGAGTCTGAATACGACGACTTTGATGCGACCGACTCTGAAGAAGAGCAGGGTCCAGAGAAAAAGACTGACAGTGGAAAACAGGCGTCCTGGGGTTTCATACAAGGTGGCGTTGCAGGCCCTTCCGTGTGATCCATGCCCAGCAACCAGCCAGAGCTTTTTGTTGCGTCTAGCGTGTAATAGAAACGATATTCGTTTTCGTGGCTTCTAGCTAGTGTTAAAGTTGTTTTTTAAAATGCTATGGTACCAGTTATAACACTAACGTAGCCTGTTCAGGTCTTCAAGACAATCGTCGAGCTACGCTCAGTTACAAAAAACTGGCATAAAAATAAAATATCTGACTAAGATTTTAGCCTGAAAGCCAACGTTAACAATTCGTTGACATCAATTGATTACAAAGTTTGTCGTATTCTTCCTTTTGGTAACAAGCGACCTAGAGCTGATCCGGCGATCTGTTGTGCGGGTCAGGCTCGTCGTCGGCGTCCCACAAATCCAAGTTCTGGTTGTCGCTGTCGTTCAAATCCTCCATTATCAGACCAGCCTGGGAATCCTCGTTTGCCGCGTATGAGTGTTTTTTATTCTTTTTTCGAAATCCAAGCACCCCCTTGACCGCCTTACCAGCAGCTTTGGCCCCAGAAGTTGCAGCCTTTCCGGCAGCTTTGGCCCCGGATTGAGCGGCCTTGCCAGCCACCTTGGCACTGGATTTGGCCACCGTCGACGCGGCACTGGCACTTGTCTTGGCCACCGCCTTCACGGCGGCCTTCCCTATGGATCGCATGTGGTTCTTATGATGATCTGAGCTAGAAATTCCCATTTCCACTTCAGCTTCGGTCAACTCGCCTTCTGTCTCGTGTGCTTCTTCTACCTCACTCAGCTGCCTGATTTCCTCTGACGGTTCTCCGTTTTCGTCCGTCATCAAAACCATGTTTACTAGTTGCGATTGACGAACATTGACACGTCCTCGTTGATTCGTCCGTCCTCCACGTCTGGGTGCAACAGTGGGAGAGTTTGCCTGTGGAGCGTTGGCCGCGGAACGACGCCCATCTAGTCTGGAAGAGGCACCGGTGGATTCCACGGCCAAACCTCTGCGAGATCGTGGCTGTCGCGAGGAACCTCCTCGATGCCATGTCGTTTCCAGATTGCTTCCGCCGCCGCTGCTGCCGCCACCACGCTGCCATGTCGTTTCCAGATTGCTTCCTCCGCCGCGCTGCCATGTCGTCTCGGCCGTGCTTCCACCACCACGCTGCCATGTCGTCTCGGCCACGTCGTCATCATCTTGTCTCTCATCGGGAGGAGCAGCGTCTTTGGGAGCTCGCTTGACTCGTCTCCTGCTTGGTTTACTAGAACGTGCAGTACCATGATCCGAAGAAGGAGCGACATCTTTGGGCCCCTTGAGCGAAGAAGGATCATCGTCCTCATCCTTGCTGTGGCTGGGTGGGGGGATGTACGTGTCCTTGCTTCGTATCACGCGTTGTCGTCGTGCTCTTCGAGCTTCGGCATCATCGCTGCGTCTTCGATTACTACTTGAAGTTCCACCACTAGTGCGACGACCCTCCTTGTCCCTGGTGCTCCTATCGGACATTTTTCGGTGTCTCCTGCTGCCATCCGACATGCGACGGTTGTCTCGATCTCGTCGAGCGCTGTCATCGGACATTCTCCGAGTGCCGTCTCTTCGATTGTTCCGGCTGTCCGACATTCTCCGGTCGCTGCCATCTACCATTTTGGATTCTGGCTCGGCAAATCGAACGCTGCCTTCGAGGCTGTTCTTGGAATCATCGTGCAACGACTGTGTGGATTCTCGTTTTTTGCGACTGCCTCTTTTTTGCCGCGTGCTTTCATCTTCCATACCAGCCTTGGTTCGACTGGGTCGACTGCTGCGTTTGCTGGGTCGCCGTTGTTGTCCCAGTACATCATCTGGATCGCTGTCCGACAAGTCTTGTGCATCAATTGTATTTTGACTGGAGGAGGGTTGTCTCGCTTTTCCAGGGCGAGATTTGGAGTCTCGTTTGGGAGATCTGGTTCGCGATTTGACGCTGACTGCCGAGGCATCGAGACTGTGATGAGATCCTCCTTTTCCACCATCAGACGCGTCCAATATTTTTCTGCGGCGGCTGCTGCTGTCCATATTCGCAGAAGTCCGATCGCTGCGTTGTTTGGATGATCTGGAAGAATCCTCCAATGTTTTTTCTCGTCGTCGTGGCCGCGGCTGTTCTTTTTGTTCGAGCACATCATCCGGATCACTGTCTTCGGATAGAACTACTCCTTCGGCATCCACAATATTACTCTGACTGGTGGAGGGTTGTCTTTTACCACGAGATTTGGAGTCTCGTTTGGTAGACCGGGGTTTGCGCTGTTGTTGTTGTGGTTCGAGCACATCCTCCTTCTCATCGTCGTCATCGTCAAGATCGGGATCACTCTCGGACAACATGTCAATCATGTCTCGACTGGAGCCCCTTCTTCGTCGACCTCTCGTTTTGGAGTCTCGAGGTCGACGGCTGCTGCTGGGTCGGCTTTCCCGTTTTTTGCTGCTGCGACTTGCCGCACTGAGGGAGCTGGCATTCGATTCATCCATACTCCGATCACTCTTTCTATTTCTGGATTCCTCCATGGCCTTGTCTCGCTCCAATTTGCGTCGCATTTTGGACTCGTCCATGGCTTTGCTGCCGTCGCCTCGTCGGGATCTGGATTCATCCATGGTGGATCGACTGCTACTCTTCTTGCTGTGACTACTATCTCTATTAGTACTAGACCTCACTCGTCTACCGCTATTGCCGGTGGTATGACTCCGTTGCAGCGGTGGATTCGATCCAATCGCATCCACAGCAAGCTCACGGCTGCTAGTACTGACCTTGCCCTTTTTGGTGCGAGAGAGAGGACTGTTGTTGTTTTCGAGGAGACCAAGTTTGGGTTTGCGACTGCGCGGAGAGATGCTCCCTCCCGTGACGTTGCTGCTATTGTTCTTCCTGCTGGGACTCTTGCTAATCTCCCTACGCCGGCGGAGGAGCCCTGCCCCATCAAGGGTGGGAGACGAAGCCGAGAGCTTCTCGTCGTCAAAGTCGGTTTTGCTATTGTTGTTGCTGTTGTTCGATTGTTGTTGTTGGAGGCGGTCGATGCTGCTGGTAGAGGAGTGAGCTAGATCTTCAAGGGGCTTTAATGACGACACGGAAACGCAAAAGTCATCGTCCGCCAGCCCAGGAGCGTTGACCACAATTCCACTTTGCGAATTCATCAAAGCAAGAGAGGAGCTGCTAAAAAGTAGCTACCAGCTAGCAGCTAGAGATGCTATGGCCAACCACTGCGAAACCCTTTGCCAGGGTTGTCTCAAGCGATAGACAAGCCTTCCAACAAGATATTGTGGAAGCTTCCTTCCCTTTGCACAGTGCACAGCAGTCACTCAGAGCTCAGCCACTTGACTCTTTTTGTAATAGTAGAGCACTCCAGGAGTATGAATGATGGCAACGGCCGAGCTGTGGCCGTAACAGAAGGTGTGTGCAAAAGGCGAGGTGATCAAAGAGTCACCGTGAAGGGTCCGTTGCAGGCATCTATAGATTTATGAACATCACCCTTCTCTTTCTATTGTTTGGATTTATTTGTCTTGGGGCCAAAATCAGAAAGCTCGGTAGTTAACTCATGAAGGGGAAGGCATTGTTAAATGAGGGGAGGATGGTAGTGACCTTCAAAAATGAATGTTAATAAATCTACTCTCCCCGTTAAGTACCACTTCTGTTTCTTAAAGTACTCTTCGTTGGGCTGTAATCCTTTTCGCCAAACCCACATCATCTCGTGAATCGCTCGAGAATGGTGGTTTACATGTACAGTGCACAGCTACTCCGCAGCTCGAACCAACCATCGATCGATCTGAACTGGTGGAGGGGAAGACGGCTTGAATTGGTTGCTTGAAGCTTGAAGCAACTGTCTTTTGCTGTGTTTGTACGGAAGCGGTTCTACTCGGAGTACTAGACTATCAATAACTCAAGTACCAAAGTGTTTGATATCAGTGGCAACCAATGCCGGAGTTATCGGCTTTTGAATTACATTTGCCTAATGCCTGGCGACTGCTGGTCGCAGGTGGGTTCCGGGATGCATTGGTCTTTAGCACATGTACCTTTTACATCGTGGGCGGTGCAAGGGATGATCGTCGTAATGGCAGCCATGTGGGAAGCCATGTTGCCGTGGCTCCAACTGTACAGTACCGTAGCGGCAACGCTAACTGGAGGTTGAGGTGCGGGCTGGTACCGGTACTGGTGCGGTGGCAATGGTAGTTTCACTCACTGTTTTCGTTTCAAGGATGGTATTCAGTCTGTGACCGTCCAGCCAAGGTGCTATCGGTCATCTCCTCAATCCTCAATGCACCCACATTACCGTAGCTAGTCTAGAGTGAGCTACATGTATGATGCAGTAGACTATAGTGCTATTATCGCTCGGAGCTAGCTTCTGGAAACGCGGAGCATAGTTGGTCCATCACGAGTTGGTAACCTACTAGTACTATTGGCCCAGCCAGAAACACCTCCAGATTCCAGATCCCCAATCTCTGATAGCTGATAGTAGTCTATGCCACAGTACAGTCTGCTCACTCGTACTTTGCTTCGAGCGGATTCGATTCCGGTTGGCACCCAGCGATCCCTACGCGCCGAGCGTCGAGCAAAGCAATCAAGTAGCCAACTCGGGCCCTCGTTTTTACATGATGTAGTCTAATGCATCTATCTACATATTGGATAAAAACAGAGTGGGAGTGACAGTCCTTTCGATCTCGGAGGTTGGCAAAACTAAGCTGCATAGTGGTAGCTACCAGTACTGGTACCAGTCTGGTACCTGGAAGGCCTCTTCATACGACTTTTAGTCCCGGATTCGTTCTAACAGAAATAAAAGTCGCGTGCAAAGTCGCACGCGAGTCGCACGGGAGTCGTATGCGACTTTCTCAAACGACTTTGAAAGTCGTGCCAAATTGGGACAAATAACAAGACAAAGTCGCGTCGGATCGCTGAAAGTCCCGTGTAAAGTCGTATGAAAGTCGCGTGCGAGTCGCATGCAATTTTTCACGCGACTTTCAGCGATCCGACGCGACTTTAAAAATACCACGCATGAAGGGGCCTTCCTGGTACGGTTCGGTACCGGTACAGTCGTACCAGTGCCGACAAAGGGATCTTCAGAAACAGGCCAACAGAGCTGTGGTCCCTTGGGTGTAAAGAAGCCAAAAGATATCGAGCATCCACCCAGGCCGGAAGTTGGTTCCTTCTCCTCGCTTCCATCCACTTCGATTGCCTCTGTCGTGCTGCTTTGCCATACTAGTACTGCTGCAATCCACATCTTTCGACTTGACGCTCACAATCAACACATCATCTTTGAAACTTGTTTCAAACTCCCCATCACATACCATACTAGCAAACATCACCATGACAGAAGAAAAAGACGAGAAAGAAATGACATTTACGGAGCGAGAGCAATGGCTTCGCGATCGTGGGGTGGAAATTGTGAATCCCGGACAAAAGGCCGCAGAGAGCGCCGCTGACGGTGTTCTCTCCATCACACAGCAATTATCCAAACTTGATGTGGACAATGAACCACAAGGACCACAAGCCGACGGATCCGTTCCATTTGTGTTGATTCCCTGCGATGACACAAAACCGCTGCGAACGCTACGAGTACCACCAAAAAGTGGCGGCGGCGGCGATTGGATTCCCGACTACATCAAGCCTCATTTTGCCGATTCCAAATCCATTGACGTTTCCCTCTTGCAACAACAAGCCACCAAACACTTTGCCGGTGGACAACTGGAAGATTTGGCAAAGAATGGCAATCAAATTTCGGCCGCCGCCATGAATGCCGTGGCCGCCGAGGGGTCCGTCGAGACATTTCCACTCGTCCATCCAAGCGTCAGTAACAATTCACAGGGCGTGTACATTTACCTCGACGAAGTGGGATTGTTGAAGAAGTTACCACCCAACCGCCGAGCCACGCAGTTGGCCACGGGATGTGGCTATCATCCACCACCGCAATTTTACGGGGATGTGTTTGTGGGACGCGTTGGATCCAAACCGGTGTTGCGCAATCTGCCCTTTTGTGCGGGGATTGACACGGATCCAGCCGCGCCGTGGTTGTTGGCCGCGCCACAGGAAAATGTTGCCTGGCAACAAGAAATGAATCGAGTCACCAATCGACAAGGTGCCTCGCAACCGGCTCATGCCGGAACGGAAGGGACACAAGTGGAGGAAGACAATTATGCGTGGTCTCAAGAAGACGATGACGTGGAGTTGGTGGTTAGTTTTGACAATGACATTGACAAGAAACAACTCAAAGTCAAGTTTCTCAGCAAGAATATTTCCGTCATTTATCAAGGCAATCCCAAACTGTCATTGAAATTGTATGCTGCGATTGATGTGGATGCCTGCACTTGGACCATTGACGGAGGCAAAAAGCTTGTCATTACGTGTGAAAAGGCAAATCCAGGAGAGCTTTGGCCAAGGGTAAAAGAATAGATACAGTAGACACATGACATTCTTTATTGTGCAAAATATATGTCATCTCACCAGCTAAATACTGCTACTGTCAGCTTTCACTAGATACGGCCGTACTGTGCAGCTTTCCATCCATCTGCCACAAAAGCTAGCTAGCAATCAGAAGTGTTGGATGCTCTTTGGTTGAAGCAACGTGCTTTTGTCAATCAAATATTTATTCATACATGCTGAAACTCAAAAAACTTCTTTGACCAGCTACCTGGTTCGTACGTGTACCCCTATAAGGATCCCGCTGCTCCGGTGTGAAACGGCAGAGCTCGAAGCAATGTCTGTGGAGGGTTTACCACAAGCACAACGACCTGGCCTGAAATCACTAGCTAGATCTACAGAGAGGAGTGAACCGGAAATGGAGCCTGGGTTTTCCGTATCACTTGGAGCCATCGCCCACAAATGCCTCCACAAAACGTACACTACAGGACATGTAGAAACGTCGTTTGAAGCTCGTGGTTGGTTCTGTTGCAATGGTAACCAAGGCACCGGAATGATGAATAAATAAATGGGATTCAATCGCATTTTTGTTTTGTGCGGTGCCATGTGAACTGAGCCATCGCCCAGCGGCATTGTACAATTTGCTCTATAGTAAAGCTTGTTTTGAGCGAGGCTGTGTGTGCATCGCATCTTCGATTTCTCTTTGCCACAAAATTCTACCACCACACAAACCGTTTGCAGCAATGGTCGCCTTTCCTGACTGGACTGTCGGGTCCTTTCTAGAATCGCACATTCCATCATGGTTGCTACCCTTTTGTTGTAACGCAATGGATGCTCGTCCAGTCTCGATCGGCGCCTATTACTATCCATGGTGGGATGATGCCACGAACAAGCATTGGCCCGAGGGGTATCTTCGCGAGAATCTTTCTCCTGTTCATGAACCGTTGTTAGGCCACTACAGTGTTCGCGACACTGCTGTCATTGACCAGCACTTTCAGTGGGCCAAGGACTATGGCATCAACCTATTTGTTGCATCGTGGTGGGGCCGTGATAGTTTCGAGGACATTACCCTTCGCGACTACATGTTTCCATCCTCCAATCTCGGAGACTTGAAGATTGCACTCTTTTACGAAAGCTTTGGCCTCTTGGCGAAAAACTCCAACAACCAGATTGACTTTGATGATACAGCAAACCAACAAAAGCTCATCTCCGACTTGTCCTACATGGCCGAAACCTACTTTGGACACTCCAACTATTTTACAATCCACGACAAAGCGGTCGTCTTCTTTTACGTGACGCGTGTTTACACAGGCAACTACCGGCATGCCTTTGATGCCGCAAAGGCTCATATTCAAAGCAGCTACGATTGTGAACTCTACTTGATTGGCGATGAAGTATGGTGGAGTGATCCCGTGATCGATCGGATCGCTACCTTTGATGCCATTACCGCCTACAATCTACACGGCCCCTCGCGGTACAACGGATACCCCGAGGCCACAGGGTTCATCCAGGAATCAGAATCGCTCTACAAGAACTACCAAGATGTTGCCAAAGATTGCCACGGAAAGAAAGTTGACTTGATTCCAGGTGTCCTGCCAGCTTTTAATGATCGTGGTGTGAGACTCGAAACGGATCACTATGTCATCCCGCATGAAGTTCGAGCCGAACTAGCCGGATCCATGCAATACAGCACATTCTGGGAAAGTCTCGCCATGGCGTATAGAGTGATCCAGTGTCGATCAAATTCCAATAGCAATGATCCCACTGCCATCATCATGGTCACGTCATTTAATGAATGGCATGAAGGTAAGCCAGAGGGCGGTTTCAGTTGACCGCTGCACGGTTGTTTCTCACTGATTTTGCTACAATGACGCATACGGTAAAGACACCAACATTGAGCCTACAAAGGCCACCGCAGCTTCAACGAACGAACCATTCCTCTACACGCAAGGTTACACAGTCGAAGACTATGGCTTCAAGCTATTGGAGCTGATACCCAAGTTCTTGAATGAAGTTGTTGCCGCTGCTACGCATGGCGAAAGCGTATCATAGCGATGCAAGATGGACTGGTCGCTGCATATACACTGCCGCCAAGGCCATACCATCGGGTAGAGATCAAACCAGTGTGGAAGTCCCGGGCCGGGGTTCCTTTTCTGATTTCTTGCCACGAAATCAAGAACTTCCAGTCGTCGCACCTCAACAACCGTTGTTTTCGGCACCAAAAATGAGAAACAAGCTACCGGGTAAGGACGTGAAGTACCACGAGAGGGCAGAATCTCCATCGCTCCCACAACCGAGATTTCCGGAGGTGTGTTGCACAATGAATAATCAGCCACCAGGCATCATTATGGATTTTGATAGGCAAGCTCAATGCCCGTAGATTGAATCATTCAATGCACGAAGCTAATACGATGCCTTCGCTACTTCAGTCCTGGCTGCGAAAGGAAAACATAGCACCCTTGCGACATCATTCGACGCCGCGTACGAAAGTTTCTCCTTGAGAACATGTATTTAGTTTTAGTGTATTTAGTTTAGAAGCAAATTACGAGACGGCTCCTGTCTTTTGAATGCTCCGTCGTGCTTCTTCCGATTGTCAATTTAATTTCTTTTCTTTTCTTTCATGCATGTGTTCGGTTTGTTCTGATGATTCTTGTTCTGCTTGCTTACTGGACATGTTCGATGTAACCTTCAGCAGCCACCAAGATGCTACGGGTGGCAACAACATCAAAGATGCAGTCATCCTTATCCTCCTCCCAGTGAGCACATGCCTTCTCAGCGTCCTGGCGCATGCGCTTGGAGCCCAGACGGTTTCCCAACATCTTCTTGGGAGGAGTGCAAGTGGTGGGATACTGTGGGAAACGGGCTTCCTTAAAGAGCATTGGCTCAGTATCACGAACCTGCCATTCCAAAGCAAAAGCAGTTGCATCATCATCATTTAGTTCAGTCTTTCCATCACGGGCCATTCTACGGCCTGTGCTCCATTCGCCCAACAGTCCCAAACTTCCATAAAAGATAGAGGTGTCACCGCCATCCACAATCACAGCAGGGAATCCATTCGTGCGTGTGTGGAAATCAATCTTCCCAACGTTATGGCCATTTTTGCTGAGACGACTTTGATCATGGAGACGGACACTGATAGCTTTTGGGTCACGCCGAATATTAAATCCAGCCAACTTGGTCTTGTGGTGCTTGCGGTTTGCTTCTACCCTGGCACCATTGATCATAAAGTTATCAACATCATTGGCAAACTCAAGGATATCACTGCCAATCTGAAGAGCAATCCTTTCAATGTAACTGAAGTACTTGATTCGGGTTGTCCTAATGTGGAGCTTCAAGCCCAAGCCATTCAAAAATTGAGGGTTGTCAACTAGAACAAGATCACATGCTCCATGATAGTCAAACTTGTCACCAGTCCAGGTCTGATGATGTGAAACAGAAGAGATATATCAGTAAGTCTATTGCACACCAACCAAAATAGTCTTTGGCCTGATAATTTCTCACCTTAAAATGTGGATCACCACTTCCACTGCCTTTGTTGGGTGTTGGTGCAGGGGTAGTGGGGAGATTCCTGTCATCAGGGACTGGTGGTTGTGTAGGAGCATTGGTTGGGGTTTCTGTGGGACTGCTCATGGGGGTACCAGTTGGGACTCCTGTGGGAGCACCAGTAGGGGATCCAGTAGGATCAGGAACAGGATCAGAAGCAGAACCGGTTGGGGTACTGGTTGGAGATCCAGTTGGGGCATCAGTAGTTGGGGTAGAGACTGGTGAATCAGTGGGCAAGTTAGTGGGCAAGTTGGTGGGTGCGGCAGTGGGCTGCTCACAAACCATGTTCATGCAGGCTTCTGTGTAGAATCCCTGGATAACTCCATCAATGCACTGTGCAATGAAACTATCATGGTCAGTGCCATCACAGCAAGTTTCCTTTCCATAAGCACAATCCAAGCCTTCAAACCCACAGGGGCTGCCAGGGTCAGGCTTTTCATCTGGGCAAGTGACTGGAAGAGTAGCACTCTGTGTAGAAGTGGCAGTGGGTGCACTGGTTGGGGATTCAGTAGTGGGGGTGGAAACTGGGGATCCAGTAGGACCACTGGTGGGTGAAGCAGTGGGCTCCACACAGACCACAGACATGCAAGCATCAGTATGATGTCCCTGGACTACTCCATTGCTACACTGAACAATGAAACTATCATGTTCAGTGCCATCACAGCAAGTTTCTGTGTCATACGCACAATCCAAGCTTTCAAAGCCACACGGGCTGCCAATGTCAGGCTGCTCATCAGGACAAGTGGCCAGAAGAGTAGGGCTCTCTGTTGGAGGGTCATTGTGTGTGCCAGTTGGGGATCCCGTAGGATTGGCAACTAGAGAACCTGTGGGAGAGGCTGTGGGAGAAGGCTCTGTGGGCTCTTCATAACAGCTTGAGCCCACACAGTTGACGCAGACTTCAATGTGGCTGATGTCTGCAGTTTGGCCACCGCCATTAGCACCAGCAATAAAGCCACCACCATTGCTACTTGCATCATAGAGTGTTCCACCATGTGATCCCTTCACCTTGATAGCCACATTGGAATCACCCTCTCCGCTCCAAGAAATAGTGGCAGACTTGTCCTCATGACACTCTACTGTGAGGGTGATCTTATCAGCAATTTCACAAGATCCAGTGATCTCTCCACCAGTATCAAGAATGTATGTACCAGAGGAGCAACCAGTCATCTTCCATCCATAATCAAATCCAAGAGAAGTATCGCTTCCACCTGAGTGACACATGGGATTACCACTGTATGTTCCATATGTGACCTCAGAGGGAATGGTGTTGGCTTCACATTTATTTGTAGCCCCAGGAGTAGGAGATGGTGTTTTCGGTGCATTTGTGAATGGAGCTGGGGTCACATTCCTGTCGTCTGGGTCCACTGTGGGAGCCTCAGTGGGAGCTTCAGTGGCAGCCCCAGAAGTTGGGCTCAATGTAGGAGCATCAGTGGCTTTTGTGGGTGCATCTGTTGGGCTTTCAGTGAGAGCTGTGGTGGGTGATGCTGTGGGTCTTCCAGTTGGAGCATCAGTGGCTTTAATGGGCGAAGCTGTTGGGCTTCCAGTTGGAGCATCCGTGGCTTCAGTGGGTGAGGCTGTAGGTCCTCCCGTGGGAGCATCAGTAGCTTTGGTGGGCGAAGCTGTAGGTCCTCCAGTGGGAGCATCAGTAGCTTTGGTGGGTGAGCTGTTGGGCTTCCAGTTGGAGCATCCGTGGCTTCAGTGGGTGAGGCTGTCGGTCCTCCCGTGGGAGCATCAGTGGCTTTGGTGGGTGAAGCTGTAGGCCCTCCAGTAGGAGCATCAGTAGATTTTGTAGGTGAAGCTGTGGGTCCTCCAGTGGGAGCATCAGTGGCTTTGGTAGGTGAACTGGTCGGAGCTGGTGTAGCACATTCACAAATCCCATCAATTGTTGACAACAACGTCTCAGAGATGATGACCTGGTTGGTAATTTCACCAGTAGCATCATTGTCTGCCACCATCACCAATGGGATCATTTCAAAGGGATCATTACAGTCAGGTTCGTAGCCTTCTCCTTCATTGCGAGCTCGTTGAGCCAGGCCTTGTGAGATGCATTCAACACGGTTTGTTTCATAATGGGTACCTTCTCCATTTTCATTATCAACCAACATCCACACAGCACCTTGCATGTCCCACCAAGAAAGTGTACCTCCCACACAGTCATCAGAGGAGGGATATGTATCACCAACATTGACATTGTTGATCAACCAGGCCAAGTTGGGGAGCATTGCAGGTTTATCAATAGCATTGGAGTGGATGCTGGAATCAAAAGCACTAAACACATCCATTGAGTAGGATCCAGCTTCAATGCTCCTGCTGTAATCAATGCACCAACCAGTTGTTGTCACAGATTTACCAGCAGGAGCATATGGTGGACTGTTGAGGGAGAGGTCAAACATTCCATTACCAGCATGGGCAGTTTTCACTTCCACTTGGATTTCTTCTACTGTCTTGGCATGGTGGTGATTCACAACACAATCTTCTTCCAAACCACGATGCTTAGAGGTATTCTTCTTTTGAGACTTGTCACGGAAAGCTGACGTGCCTCCAAGAGTCAGAATGAGCAAGGATGCTGCAGCGAATTTCATGGTGTCAACAATGGGCTGATACTTCGAGTTTCCGATTGGGTTCTTTCAATTGTGAGTCAATGTTTGTAGCTTTGAAATTGTGAGATCATTCAACTTCGAGGATGGATCAGCAAAGGATTTCGATCTTGCCAGGAACACCCACGATAAAAGTCTTAAATGACTGTATTGAAGCCTTCTAAGTCATATGGCCGAACTCTAGTCGTGATTGTCGGAATTCTGAAACCACGATGTCGGAAAATGTCGGCGTTTGTACGAGAATGTCGGCGTTTGTACGAGAATGTCTGCATTTGTCGGACAATGTCTGCAAAATGTCGGAAGGTTTCCGGACATTTCAGCGAGAATTTTCCGACATTTAAAACGGATGACTTTCGCTGGTTAAGTCGTGTTCTTCACTGGTTGGTACTTTCTCTTTGATAGAACCCTAGGATTCGGAACCCTGTAAACTCATTCAACGGTCCTCTAATCGTAAATGTCGGATTTAACTCGCCGAAATGTCGGCAAAATGTCGGCAGAATGTCGGCAATGTCTGAGAATGTCGGCGTTTGTACGAGAATGTTGGAGTTTGTATGAGAATGTCTGCATTTGTCGGAAAATGTCGGGACATTGTCGGAAAACTTTCTTCTGTCATTTAGGCCATATGATTTAAGAGCAGTGCCGGTCATATATCTTTAAAAGACTTTATCGAGAGTGTTCCAGGGCTCCGTTGCTGTGCCGCTACCACCGCATGTAGCCTTCCACCTGATGAACAGAAAGGAACGCTGCTTCTAACTGGGTGGATTAAGGGCGCGACATTGAGTCAGTCATCCGAGTTGGAACCTAGAAGGGTGAAGAAATGTTTTGCTGGTTCTTTAGCTACAATCTACGTTATAGTACAATTTTCACTTACTCTTTCAAGGGGACACAAACAGAAAGCCAAAAACTCACGATCCACGATATGAGTGAGACAGTCAATGTTCTGTCAAGATCGAGTTTCACCCCTCATCAGAGTACATGTACCAGTTGAATTGAAAGCAAACTATTGATGCAAGGCAAGGGAAATGAACACAAGGATACAGCGTACGATAGTGAAACTCTACCCCAGCTCCCATACTACCATTAGCGTGCGACACCCGAGATCATGCTTCCAACTAACAACTACCAGGTAACTCTCAAGAGCTCTCTCAAGTGATGTTCCTCGTCAAGTTTCAGCTATCCATTTCTCTAGTCAAGGCCAGGTAACAGGTGCTAAGCGCGACCTGCTGCGAGCATGCCTGACGCATTGAGAGTTGTTTGCAGAACCTGCAACTCCATTCAACTCCCTCGAAGTCGGAACCTGCGTATTGTTCGTGGGCCAACGCATCAAGATTCAGATTCGAGTGCTGCCATGGGCTAGTTCTTGGAAGGGGGTCCTTCCTGCATCTTGAGTTATGCCTCCTTTAATCTTGCTCTTCAGCGCAGTTTTCTGCCTCCTCCCTTGGATCTCAGCCTTCATCACTGAGTAGATGGCTACGGTATGTCTAACTAATATTACTTCACAACTTCTGTGTTTAAGCGTCCGCAAGCAACATCCATCATTGACTATACTTGACTGGATCTCGATAGTCTCAGTTCGGCATCCGTACCACCCTCCCTTCAGCCCTCTCCTCAACTTTCACAGATCCTCTTCAGTGGTTTTAGCCTCTAAAATCAGGGTAGCATTCCTTGTCTGAAGTTTTCTTCGCCTCGTGACGGTAGCTGTGCATTTCCATTGCAATCACTGCTTGCTAGATACCGGTAGAGTCAGCGCTGTTTAGAACAGTCCACCATGAGCAGTCTTGTTGGGTGGTTGTGGTCGACGATTGATCGTTCGTCGGGAACGTTCGTGGGATATCACAGCGGGTAGGTGGGGAAAACATACTATGTTTTTTAAAATAAAAAAACCCTCCTTAATCCCTGGTGGCTTGGGCAAACGCTTGAACCGAACCATGGCCTTCCCGGAGAGACGATGAAAACTTTATCTTCGCCCGGTGGGTTGATCATCTTGCCCCGGTAGCATGATGTAGTATCTGGACATTGCAAAAAACCCACAGTCGAGTTCTCGACCACGACGATGGAGAGAACATGGATTGAACAACGAAGCGAATGTTCTTCTATAGTTCTAGCTGGCACCTCCAGGCAAAAATCCCCTTTGACGATGTGGACTGAGCCGCTTCTTATTAAACGATGTCATAAACCAAAACCAGAACTATATGAAACCAGAAACAGAAACAAGAGCAATCAAAGCAGCAACCATGAAGGTTAGTCATCACTACACGATCCTTGCCATGGCAGCAACCGCATTCGCGCAGGGAGATAGTAAGTATGGTTTGACCGAGGCAGAACTGCTGGATCATTGCACTTCGTGTTGAACTAACCCACTGTCTGATACGAATCTCCTTGGAAGCCGCGAGAAAGTTCCATATTCGCGGTCTGGCGAAGGAACGGAGGGCTCAACCACAACAAATTTGTCACTGTTCACCAACGGCAGACTGTATAACCCTTGGCATCAGTTACATTCCCATTCAGGAGCACTTGGACCACGGCGACGCAGAAGGCCCGTGTGCATGCGAAGCCCCCGGCGGCACTGAGATTACTTCCCGCTGCGGATCTATCGCTCTGGAAGGCATTCCAGGTGTGATGCAACGGGAGGTTATGAAGACCTTTGTAAAGGAAAATATCTTGGACTATGCCGTTTCGAGCGTTAGTGATGTCCCCATCGAGTACTTTGATCCAACAACAGCCAACCAAGACGCGATCATCGACGACTTTTTGGAGATTTTTTTATGATGGCCGAAAGTTTGCTCCAGACGATCTATCAGGACTTCAAGAGATCATAGATTTCGAGTCCGTGAATCGACAACGAAGTCTGACCGCAGAGGAAGAATCGCAAAATGGCTCCGCTCTTCGACCTTTGCAGGGAACCGCACCTCCTGCACCGGACACGTGTCGTGATGCGGTCTTTGGACTAGCTACCTGGTACCGATCTCATTTCACTTCTCTTCGCGGCGCTGGTGCCGAATGGCGACAAGATCGTCAGAAGTGTGGCCACTGGCAGCAAGAGTGTCCTCGGGCCGGCCTTCCAGGTGGCGTATGTTGCATCGAAGAGAAACATGTTGACCTTTTGGGGCGGAAGTCTGGTTACCTTCTTGACTACGTTGGATTGGTCTCAGCTTGAGACTGCAATCGAGAACGTCGTAAGCGAAGTTGAATGGTGGGGGTGGGTGCAATCTGGACTCAGCATCACCGCAGCATTCCTTTCCATCTACATGACAGCAGGTGCTGCCTTGGCTGTCAAGATCACGACCATGCTACCTACAGTGTATTCACTGTTTGGAAATACCATAGACTTTCTCGAAAACGATTGCTTTGGTGAAATTACGAGTTTTCCGTGCGACAACTTTCAGAATTCTGGTGGTCATGGCGTTACGACTTCACTGATCGATATGGGCCAAACTTCTGGCACATTCACGGTATCGTATCACATGCAGAGAATCAAGGATCAGATGGAAGTGTTTTACGAGGACGAAGTACTGTACACGACGGGAGGGTTGGTGTCGGGGCCTGGGCAAGCCACCGTATCTTTTGCTGGAGAGAGCCAATTGGTGACGATAGTCGTCTCGTCTCCTTATGTTGGCACGGCGTGGTCGTATGATGTAACTTGCCCCGGAGAGTAGTTGATGAAGCAATTCCCAATGAGGTGCGCTGTATTACGAGATACTAGTAGTACATCAAAAGCAGGGCATTTCGCTCTAGCCAGACGCTTTCCTCCAAGAGCAAACTAGTAGAGCCAAATCATCCACTGCAAAGCCCAGCCCATACTTAAATACCGAGGATACTCAACAACGACACCCTTCCACGCTGTTGTGTCCATTTGCTCTAACCTTGGAGCTATGCATACCGGTAGCTAGACACTAGGTACATGTACCGAGCCAGAGCTGGACACCGGTACCTTACCATACTGCGTACTGTAGGTACCGGATGGTGGCAGATACTTTACTAGCTAGCTAGCTAGAGTAGTCGAGAACAAAAACGGAACACAACAGCACAGGGGTTGGCCACGGCTTGAACCGGCGACAGATGCTGCGGAATGACACCCAGTCAGGGAAGCGTCACCTTATCCCTTGTCTACGGACTACGGATTCCTAATCGCACGCTGTAAACCGCTGCGTGCTGCTCGAGTAGTAATCCCACAACCATTCGTGGAACCTTCCTTGCTAGCTCACCCCCTGAAAGGAATCAGTACATAGTTACACGGATTGACCACAATAAATCTTAAAAATTCAAGCGATTAACCTCCAGTTTTAAGCCCTTGATATTCATTATTCACCTTGACACCTTGACCCTTGACATTGTTACAGCGGCGGTGCAGGTGCGGTGGGCTTGGACCAGCCCCGCATTAAAATTATTCAGCCATCGTTTCACCTCTCACAATCCGGAATTTCGGCCTCTGTTCACAACAAAATAGCAAGAAGGAAAATGATGGACATCCAAGACTCGCCAACACAACAGCGATCCTCGAGTTTTCCTCTGATCACCCTCCCTTTGGTATCGTCCAATGAAGAAGATGATGATAATGATGCCCTTATACCGGTGGAGACTCCTAGGGGTAGCGCCTTGAACAACAGAAGCTGTGTTCGGAGTTTGCCCTTTCTTCCCAGTCTGCCGTCCCATGGGGAGAATCGACGACGAGATTTGGGAAGTGTATTCTCCACAAGAGCACTACCCCACAGTGTCATTGCTTCAGCAGCTGTCGCTAGGGTAGAACACAGCAATCCTCCTTTGATTCCATTCCTAAGCGACGATTTTGCCTCAACTCCCGCAGACTATGCGAGCCGCCGACCACCAACTCTCCTTCGACGCCGACACCACGCCAGCTCCCCTGCGTCAAACGGCAACAACGACAACCATCTACTGGATAGCACGTTGTTTGTTAACAGGGATAATACTACCGTTCAAGATGAAGACGATGATGACATTGACTTGGAGATTGCAGCTCTCACTCACGGAACACTGTCTCTGCGTGACTCCAAGTCGCCAGAGAGGATGAACCATGCCTTGGAGGACACACTCACACCTCCTTCCATGCTGCGCCTTGCAGGAATCCTTTCCAACAGCACTCCATCGTTGTTGGGTACGACTGACAATAACAACCATGATCGGATCCACCCCTCAACCCAGCGCAGTGGCGGCAGCAACAACGCGTGGAATAGCCGTGCCACCCCAACACGACTCTTCCACAGCCAGAAGCCACTCCACTTGTCAACCCGAGGGCCACCAGTCGTCGTTCCCTTTGCTCGGGCAAGATTTGGAGAGGACTCCCGCGGCCGCCACCACGTCCTGGCTCCCATCAGTTTTCATCCCAACAGCACCAGCCCCAAGCTACCTACGGTCTAGCTAGCTAGCTGCCTTGCTAGCAGGCAACCCTCCTAGATGGCACACCAGTTTTGGCCCATTTTGTCTTTTATTCTTCTTTCTTTACACTAATAAGCTTCATCTCAGCAAGCAAACCACTGGCGGTCCTCAGCAGTCGCGGTAACGCCCACCGCGATCCAAGGATTCGCACCTTGCCAGTAGCTAGACAATCTATCTAACTTCAGACAAACTTCTTTCTACTATTAGAGTACTTCGCTCGCTGGCTGGCCGATAGCTGCGTGTCGGAACACACTTGCCGGTTTCACACACGTCTTGTTCAATACTCACGCGATGATAGCATACTACCGACCAGTAGCCCGACTCAGTAGCTTGTTGCAGCCGCCCAGGTCCTTCTTGAAGGGCTGTACCGGCTGTAGATGCATCAATCTCCAAAACAGCAAACAGCACTTCTTCCAGCGGTTCAGAAACCTCTGCCCAATACCGGTATAGCCACTGGCTACCGGTAGCCACTGCTCTTTGTATCCGCACCTCGCTCCAGCCACAACGCATGTACTGGTACATGTTCCGGTACTCGTATCATTGTAGCTACTACATGTAGGATAGCAAAGCGACAGGATGCCGAACGATGAGCCAGCAGTCCAGCAGTGGCAAACTGTGGCATGTCCTTTTCCTTGTGCTGTCGAAGCGTCACGTTCGAGATAGAGAGAATGTGCTTGCGAAGCAATTGCAGTTTGCAGGTCCCCTCACAAATGACGTTTTACGGGGATCTACAGTTTTACAAGAACAACCGGCTGCCACTGGCTCACAAAACAAATCATCACAAAATCTTTGCCAGGTCATCGATCTTTCATTTTTCTTTCGAATCGAATCTTCTGGCTAGCTATAGCCACCAACCTCTATGAACAAGGTTGTCCTCAGTGTTTCCTCTCGCAATAAAGAGGAAATGGAAATCATTTTTAAATCGGTCGAGGAGAAACAATCAAGCCTATTGTCATCTTGTTCGATTGAGTGGACTTCGTGTGATGGAACGACAGGACGAGGAAGTAGCACCCAAGACGGGTGCTGTCACCACTTTCGGGGCCAACAGAGATGCCGATTCGGAACCTGGTGAAGACATGAAGATGAAGACGAATCAAAGTTGCAAGACCAACGTTTCTTCCGTCACGCCCGTGCAGTCACCAAACCTTGCTTTGCGCCATCCACCAGTGATGTTGTCCCGTCGTCGATTGGTCCGAATGGATCATGATGACGACGACGATTATCGGATGCCTCCACGTGTTCTTTTATGCCCCGATCTGAATGTGATTTGTGGAATGAGTGGGAGAGGCGAAACATTTCTAGAACCGGAACGGCTTTACCTCAAGCGGGAGAGGAACGATGGTGCCAACTTGACGGGAGAATTTGATGATGGTGAGGATGAGCAAGCACAAGACGACTGGCGGAAGCAACAAAAGGAGTGCCCAAAGAGGGCAAGAAGAGTTTCAAATTTCAATTCGTAACTGGTCAGCGCAAGGAGGTACCAGGTATGAACATCGCAACTAAACTGCACAAACAAAATCAATAGCCAACTGTGTGGCTTGGATGGAGCTTGCTAAGTTACTAAATGTTGGTATTAGACTAGTAGAACGGGAGGCCAATACTGGTGTAATGGACTTCGTCCATTAGCTTTTGGGTTCGAGTCCGAGCTGTTCCTAACAATCGGCCGGTTCTTGCTGCTTTTGAATCAACTAGACTCTGAGGTGCCGGTTCTCATCCTCCAGATTTTGGATGTGAGTCTTGAAGAAGAATGGAAAAATCACATAAATATCCTTTGGGTAAATAGAAGCCAGCCTAAAGGAAACATGCATGTGATTGTTTCCGTTTGGCAAGGCTGAAGTTTTGGGGGCGTGCTTTACAAAGGCCAGTTTATTTCTCATCAAGTTTTTCTTTTTCTCTGAACCGTCCGCAGATTCCACCCTCCCCTGCGTGTTGCTTCAGGAGATGGACAAGAGGAAGCGTGACTGGCCTACTGGCAGAATCAGGGTAGGCCTCCAACAACATCTCCAGGATTGTAGTTTTATCCAAGAGCATCTCTAGTACACTGTACAGGCTGTGAAAGCTCCAACTCGTTGAGAATCGCTGGGAATATGGCATCTGGGTGCCACTCTTCCCCCTTATGAACTGTAGCCAAATGCAGCGGTAGCCTACCTACATTGTCAGTCCTCCAAAATCTCTTGATCTTCGTTCTCGCGTCCTCTCGGGAGCCTACCTCCACAAGAGGCTCCATTGGCACTGGCGTAACAGACATCGTTGAATCTTCGATCGTTGAAAACAGAAGGAGGAAAGAGGGCACCTCTGGCTATCATAGCTCCCACGCTCCCACGGCCCACGCCCACGACCACCATGCTCTGGTGTGGTTGTGACTGCAAGGATTCGTGACTGGGCGAACTCTGATTTTCTCTTCGACCTTTATTCTCACTTCTCACTCCACACTCCACACTCCATTGCTTCCAACGTTTCGACATGGCGGACAACAATCATGACGACAACGACGATGACGATACGACCGACGGCACCTCGGCATCCGATAGTTCTACCTGCATGACTATATCGCTGCAGAGAGATCAAGTCGTTGTGATCCCCAATCTTCCTCCTCCCACCGTCCAAGACAGCAGTGCGATCCGAGCCATCACCATCGCCATTGCGGACAACTTTGTGCAACTCACAGATGCCGGCATTCAGCGACTGGAAGATATTCTGACGAGACATGACAATCTGGAATATATCAATATAGAGCGCTTGACACATGCGGTGACGTCAATTTCACTTGGAGCCTTGATCCGGATCTTGTGGCTACCCAATCTCGCCAAATTGACCGACTTGAGAATACTGGGCGCCAATCTGTTGGGAAGTCCCGACGAATGGCAGCAGTTGGCGCATGCCATCCTTCGCGATCATTTGCAATCACTGGCATTTATCTGTATTGTGGAACCATTGACTTGGTTGTCACGCATCCCAGAGCGGGCACTGGATCCGCTGGTACGCGTCTGTGCCAACCACCCCACGCTCAAGTTTGTGGCCACCAACCTATTTAGTGGAGTTTCCTTGGCGGCCATTGATGACTTTTGTCAATCGCCACAAATCATGGGATTGCACTTGGTGGACACCGATGTATCGGGGGACCGGGTGTTTCGATTCTTTCAACAGATGCAGTCCAACTCCAAGGTATGGTTCCTCAGCATTGCCTTTGCCGAAACTGTCTCCACGGAACACGGAAAAGCTATTGCCCAATTACTATGCCACAATAGAGCCATTGCCAATCTGAGTGTCAAAAGCAAACAACCGCTACACGAAGATTTTTTGGTGGAACTACTGCAAGGCCTGGCCAAGGCACAGAAACTAGAAGAGTTTTCTCTAGAAGGATCCGGAGACGGACTCGTCATTAGCGATTCGTGTCGGGCCAGAATTGGCACCACGCTCGAAGAAAATAAAGTTCTACGCAAGCTGCAGTTGGATGGAATTCAGAGTGACACACTGAGAGAGGAAATTGATATCTTTATGAGGCTCAACCGTGCCGGTAGACGACATCTCTTGGGCTGTGACGACAAGACGACGCCGACGAGCAGGCAGGATTGGATGGATGCTCTGGGCAACCACAATACAAGGAACGACCTGAACTGCCTATACTACTTGCTTTCCAAGAATCCAGAAGTTATTTACTGCCAGGACCAACCCAAGCAGCAACAAGAAGAACCGCTACCAACAAAGAAACGAAAAGCCGACGATATATCATCGTTGGACTAGCGATCTACAGTATTTCCCTTTCATGGAAAGCGGACGGTGCCTTACTTCTCGTTTGCATGAACGCTTCATGGTATCCATTGTAGTGCACATCATTTTATTCAAAAACCAAATGGCATGATAATGCAATATTCAGTTGGCTTCGAGGGTTCGGCAGAAGCCAAGAGCCTTGCAAGACGGAGCAAGAAACGAGTGTACCGGTATGGCTGCGATCGGGCATACTTCCCATCCATTGCGGTTAGAGTGCCTCAATCCACTTCAATTCATTAGCTAGTTCAAACCGCAAATCCGTCCGGGAGTTCTACAGCCATCATGTCCGATCTCTGCCCTCGGTCCCCTTTCCGACATCGGTAGGAATTTGTACTGCGAAATTACAGTAACTAAATTTACTGAAACAACAATAGACTGCCAAATCACTATGCGTAAAACGGAGGCTTTGTGGTCGATACTTACTTCTCAACAAGATACTTTTGGTTACTTGATTGCACTCTTTTGACTTTCCAGAGGCCACCCTATCCTATGCATTTTTCTGTGCAACTTTGGGTTGTGCTGGCAGCTGCCCAAAGTTTATTCAATTGGCATCATGTCCAGTAACTTTCCAGATCCTTTCAGCTTCTAGCTAGCTAGCCACTCTCCTGGCTGCTACAAAGGCTGCAATGCCCTTCCAACAGGACAATCTGTGAAGGATGATTGATTGATTGATTGGTGCATCGATTACTGCGAATGTATAATTAACTCTCCTCCGTTGGTTGTTGTTGAGAGAGATAAACAAAAACTAAACACCATGACAACACAGCTAACACAAGCATCTACGCCGTCGACAAAGAAACTGGAAAGCGTTGTTGGGTCAATTCCAAGACACCCAACACCGTAGCCAACGACTGTCTGGAGGGCGAAATGACACTCCTGATGAGAGATGGGCAACACCCCTACTTTGAGGGAAAACAACGAAGATTTGACCTTCAAGTTCAGTTCCGACTAAAGCAGAACGCCAAGACCATGTGGTATGGAGTTGAGCTAGATGAAAGCCTTAATCTCGGAACACTGCAAAGAATGACTACAAAGGCTGCGCTTGGTTTCTGCCAGAAAATGAACCCAGGTGCTTTCCACAGCAGCATCTCCACGGATCCTTGCATGGTCTTCAAGGTTGACAACAGCATGGACCGCATTGCTCAGACTGCACCTGGTGACCTTCCACCATGTCTAGGAGAAGCTGTTGAAGAATCATCTGAGTCAATCCAAAGGCGCAAAAAGGCAGGTGTTGAGTGGAATACAAACGATACCTACACCATCTCCTGCTTTAGCTCCTACTTTGACTTCTTGACCTGGTCTATCATGAATATGCCAGGACTGCCAACTATTGATGCCACCAAATTGGTTGGAAATCAGCCCTTTCGGTTTGTCATGTACACTCTCAAGGACGAGGACGGATCCCATACTCCTGAAAACAAAGACTACATCTTCAACTTGGAGCTCAGTAACACAGAAAAAAAAAACGTAGTCTTGGCCTGTGCTCAAAGAATGGATCGGAGCAAAGGAAAAGAGAAGGAAGCTGAATCCGGGCCTCTATCAGGCGCCCAGCTCGAAAGTCCAGAGCCGGCAGGTTGTTGATGAAGGGTAGATTGTCCATGACTGGCAGATTGTCCATCGGTGGAAACAGACGCCGTTTGTCGGGCCTTTCCCTTTTCGACCATCACGCATAACATTGCACCTTTGAACACATTCAATGGCTGATCCTTCGTTTTGAACCTTCATAACACTTTGCATAAGAAATACGTAAACCACAGTTACAGTTACATGTACATCCCCATCACTTCGCCTCTGCAGACATTCGCCGTCACTATTTCTCTTGAGCAAGCGTTCAAGGTCTGGGCCCGGCGGGTGGGGGGCAACAGATCTTGTGAAGAGAGAGCCACGCACACCACAAGCAAGCTGCTAGCTAGTTAGCCAGGTAGCCAGGTTACACGAAGATGTAATGTGCAGTCAAGGAAAGTGCAATTGAGACCTTGCAAGCTCTAGAGAGATGGTAAGGGTTGCTTCCAGCACCTGATACTGTCGAGGTGCTTTGATCGATACCGGTACGGTAGTTACGATACCACCACAGTCAAGTTCAATGAAACATCAAGACTTGTAAAACTTTATTATGAGGTAGAAAATTTATTAATTATACTCGTTTGTGGGTTCCCGCCCCTTTCTGTCCCCTGTCCTGGAGATTGTTGCGTGCTGCCGTGATGGTTGTCGCACCCAAGATACCGGTACGTTCACCTCCGACGCCTAGAGTAGGCATCAGCAAAGGGCAGCCAACCGATTGATACGTGGATAGTGAGATACATGTCGATATTGATATATGCAAACTCAGGTCTCGGTGACGTGCTGTGCACGCCAAAAACTAGTAGCCTCTGTGGGCGTCGGCTTCTATCTCGTCCAGCGGGGCCTCGACTTCATCGTGGGGGTAGTATTGGACTTCGAGAAACTCGAAAATAGAAGGTTCGTCCTCCGCATGGTGGCTACTTCTCATGGTGCTTCCTTGCTGCTTCTTGCTGTGGTTGTGGTGCGTTTTTCGAGTGCGATCTTCCCGAGGAGACAACCAGCTCCTCTCCGTGACTTGTTCTGTAGCGATCATGGGAATCGCGGGAACCGTGACCCTTAGAACTGCCAGGCGAAGCATTCATATTCTTGGACGAACACGACATGGCCTCAATAGCATCGCCTTCCACGCCTATGTAAACCTTGTTGGATGTCCATTGGGTCGATTGCGAAGAGGTGGCACTTGGGATACGCCCTCTTGCTGAGGTCGTAGATCGAGCTGTTGAAGAGGGCTGTCTCCTGACAATTGACGGATTGGATTCCTGGTTCATCAGATACTCTTCCATCTCCATTTCCACTTCGTCTTCGTCGTGTTCAACATCAACATCGTCGGATGGCTCCATTTGCAGCATTTCTTTGCTGTCGTCGGCTGGTTTGAGTTTCGACTTTTTATCACTGGAAGGGATTTCAGCCATTTCGGGCTGGATTTCGGGCTCCTTTTCTGCCTTGTTCTTCTTCTTCCCGAAGCCTTGGTAGTGACTTTAGAATGCCTTTCTTCTTCTTGCGCATTACGTCTTGTCTTGCTCCCTGGTGTAGACTTGGATAGCAACCAAACACTTCTCCTTTTGCCGCTTGACCAGCAGCTGGGATGGCAGGTGCTTCATTCTCTTGTTCATTGTCTAGGCATCATCAGCATCTTCTTCTTCGACGGCATCGTGCTTTGTTGTATGACTGCGAGGAAAACGGACCGGGGACTTGGCATCCTTGGTTCTGGACTTGAAAAGACCTTTGAGCTTTGCACCGTCCGAGCTTTCTTTCTTTCGTCGGCGGGACCTACCGCGCCTCAACGCTTGGTTGTAGGGGCCATTCGAGTAGCATGATTTTTGACGGAAGTTCCAACTCTGCCCGTGACTTGATTCAATGGGCTTACCTGGTGTTGAAAATTGCTTGCCACTCACTTTCTCGCATTCTTTTCAGAGACAGAATAGTGGCTTGTTTGTCACATTCTCGGCAACTTGTTTGGACAGCTCTCGGTGCAAATCTCTAAGAATCTCCGCCTCGATGATCTTCTGGTCTTCTTCTGTGATCATGGCCCGCTTGTTCAGCTGGGCAACCTTCTCATAGAGCGATGGCGCGTCATCAGTATCTTCAGAGCTCAGGGGTTGTTGTTGAGCTGATTCTTTGCTTGATTCGGTAGATGCCTTGGAAAGCGCTTTGGATTCAGACTCCTTAGATCCAGAAGTTCCCTCAAGGATAGAATTCCCCTCAACGATGCGAGGAAGGATACCGGTATCACCACCGCCGCCGCCGTTTCCAAACTTGTCACTGGCGTAGTTTTCGTTGGCGTATTTGTCGTTGTGTTCTGACGAAAGCTTCGTCCTCATTTCAGCTTGCCAGACCTCCTTTGCCTTTTCAACAATCTTTCTTCTGTTTTCTTCTTCCTTGATCGCCAAGTCTCTGACCTTATTCCATTCCTCTTGATTACGTCGGTAGATGTCCATTTGCTTTTCCAACATCATGGACTTCTGGACCAGCTCCATGCGGCACAATTCTGCCTGGGCTTGACGGGCCAACTCCCTCTGATACACGTTGGCACTCGTTTCATGAGGATTCGGCCGAATGTGCTGATGGTTAGCTTCACGGGAAGAGAGTTGAGTCACTTGCTTAATGAGGTCTTGCTGGCGCTGAATATCCCGATGCAACTGGTTGATTTCATCCAGTTGTGCCTGCAAGGAACTGAGTGAATGCTGCGCCCCGGAAGATTCTTTGTTGGTTTTTGTTGTGATGCCAGCTCCAATAAGAGATGGCATATTCATGCTCATACTGATTGGAACATCTGGCATGGCGGGTCTAGGAGGCGGTGGCCTCGAGCCCGGATAAATCGGGTATTCATCCTCTTCATCTTCGTAGTAGTACCCGTCATCATCTTCATAGTGATCAAAACTGATGAGCTCTTTCGGAGGCTCTTCTTTCGCATTCCCATGGTTCGTATTCCCTTTCCTTTGGTCTTTTTTCTCTTTGGCCTGGTGGTTTGATTTGCGCGTGTAAGTCTTGCCCGTCTGCTCCTTCTTCTCGTAGATGCGGTCAATGATACTGGACACCGCATCCGGTTCCTTGGCACTCCTGGACGAATCTGCGGTTGACGCCCCTCCTGGGCCACACTGAATGCGCTGGGGATCCAGCATGCCCAGACGCTTGTCTTGGCCAAAGAAATGATTGTGTTCGTAGGTATCCAATGTCGGATCCGAAAAGGTATTGGAGAGCCACTGCTCGTCCACATCAATCTGGAATCCCCTTTTGTCGTCTACAACCCCATCTATTTCAGAGAAGTGTTCCATTTGCTCATCTAGATCCATCAAACTAGACTTTAGCCGTTCAGGGTCCATTCTAGGAGCTTCTAGGGCGGGTTTGGGTCTGTGCCGACTGACTTTATATTTGTTGGAGCCGGACCGCCTGGGTCTGCCTCTTTGATTGCCTCCTCCACCAGACTTGTTCATCTGATAATTCTCGTCCTGATCTTCGGGCCACTGACGGTGATGCTGAGCCGGTGTATTGGGTTCATGGTCCCGTCGCTTGGGCCCAGAAGCTTGAGACCTGGTGGATGCTTTTCGCTCCGACTTTGATTTCTTGATTGCCAGTTCAATCTTTTGGACGATATGCGCTTCTTTAGAAGCTTCGTCCATTTCGTCATAGGGAATATGTTGCTTGCGATGTTTCTTTTTGGAAGACGACCTGGGTGGTGGATGCCTTGGTGGAGCTGTATGTAAATTGACCTGGGGCTTGTCGTGGCGAGGAGTCATGGGGCCCCTGGAACGGGAGCGGGGAGTGGCGCCATCTTCTATGATTGCTGCAAGCGAATCAACTTGAGGAATCCCTCGGCGTGGGGTCATCATGGTGGTTCCTTGATAGCCATGCATTGGCAGAAGAAGATACTCCAGCATTATTTCTCGCAAGAGAGGAAAAGGGTGAAGCGAAAATCGCTGAAAAAGATAAACCAGAAGTCCGAAGTAGCCATGGCACGATGTGAAGCACTAAAGAATAGTGGAGCATTGTCGGCATCTCAACCAGAAGCTGGTAGTTCCCGTGTGGTTCGATATCATTAGACACCGATCACCGATGGCGAACCTAAAATGCTTTCCTGACCTTGTTGATTGAACAGTGCGGAATCCGAGCCAGAAGCTGCTCAATAAGATAGATAGAGCACTTCCTACGTAGTACCAGCCTCTCATTCCAAAAAGACCGATACTGGTAGCCAACAGACAATAACTGGAGTGTCGGTGGCATCAACAGAACTGACGAACCACGTTGAGCTCTTTCTCCGCACCTCTCCCTCTTCCCGCACCTCTCCCTCCGCGTCCCTCTCCCTCCGCACCTCTCGCGCTTCTCCGCACCTTTTTCGTTGCACTCCAAGTTTCAGAAGAAAAAAAGTCGGCCAACAAGAAGGAACAATGAGGTACCCTGCCCATCTCGCAAGCAACAAGACAACTCTTCACACAACACAACAAGCAAAAGGACATCCAAAAAGGATAGATACTTCAACCGAGAATTGAACTCGGGACCTACGCCGTGTTAAAGCGTCGTCATAACCAACTAGACCATCGAAGGCTTCTAATATGATGAAATATTCTAATTAT
>CAICTM010001196.1:0-34424 GCA_903772945.1 Seminavis robusta | reverse complement strand
CCACCGCCCCTTACTTACCTGTTGTCCTAGACTGGAATGTACCGGTCAGGCTTTCTGACTTGCCGTCCAGAAAGAGTTGTTGTCTGAACTGTTGTTTGCTGCTGTGTGTCCGTCACAGATTGTGTAGTTTTCTTCTTCTTGCCCTTCGCCTTTTGCTTTGTCGACTTTTTCTTGGTGGCCGCCACCCGTCTACGTTTAATTCTAGGTTGTTCAACTGCCACCCGCCGTGGCTTTGTCTTCATTTGTTCTGTGATTCTTTGAGATGCAATTGCCGCCATGCGTCTCTTTGATCGTCGCAAAGTTGATCGTGCTGTGTCCACATTTTCCTCCTCATCGACTCAGTTGTCGACCTGTGGTTCTTCAGCATCAACTTGTTGTTGTTCCTCGACCTCAACCAGAGGTTCTTCAGCTACCACTTGGCCAGTCACGAATTCGAAATCCATATCGTCCGAGGCAACGCCTGCCTCCAATTGTAGTGTCTTGTGCCGCCGCATCAATTCCTTGACAAGGTCTTCACCATCCTTCATCAAGGCTGCGAGAATGTCGTTGGGTACCACTCCAAGTAGCACACCATTCATCATTCGCATCTCCAATACAAATGGTTGTTGTCCATGCACACTGATCTCGAAGTGTTTCACATGCCACTTTTGAATGTATGGGACCACTGCTGTGCATGTGGGAACCACCGCTGCTTCGCATGTGATTGTTGTTGGTTGTTGTTCTACTACTACGGGTGCTGCATCTTCCATGCAGACGTCCTTGACCTTGCGATAGACAAATCGTCGATTGGCAATCTGTTCTCGCGTATTCAAGGTGCAAATTTCGTCGTCAGCGTTGCGCTGAATTCCTCCATGGTGCAAGTGGCACATGGCGAGTTCGAACATGTAAGTGTTCTTTTCGTTGACCATGAACCAGTGGGCGACTTGCTTGTCATTTCCTCTCTTTGCCTGGATGAATTTGACAAGTCCCTCGAGGTCTTGATGCACGGCATCAATTTGAATGTACAATTTGGCTTGTTTTAGATTCGCTTTGTCGCTTTGGAACCATTGGTTGTTGGTGATCCATTTGGCCATTTGTTGGTATCCGTACTCTTGAATCAACTGCACGAGATCCAAGACACGTTCGTGGGGTGTGGGTGTGCCGACGGAAATGAATTGTTGTTGGGCTTCATGCCAGAATTCGTGTCGGGCCTGTGGCACTTGTTTGTTCATGTCTCAATAGACACGGCTGTTTTCTTCTTGTTCGCCCTCGCCAGAAGAGTACCCCACTACAGTGTTGACGGGAGCAAAGGATAAACGGTTTCCATTGCTCCGTTCGGTGTCTTGACCGTAATGGGCCTTCCAGCGAGTGTTGGCTGATTGACTGGGTTTGATGCGACAGCCCTTGGGCTGGTGCTGGTTGTATTTGTTGTATCCGTAGTGACCATGCTGATCCGAAGGAACCAGGGAAAGGTCGTAGGCACCTAGGTAGCGACCGTGCTGCTGGAACTCCACATCAGGATTCGTTCCATAGTTGTGCAACAGTGCCGCTGTTTCGACGACCGACTTGTCCAACTCGTCCAGTTGGAATGTTGGGACTTCCTCTGCCACAGGAACATCCTTGTTGTCGTCATTGTTGTTGTTGCCCGTCATCTCCTTGGCGACCTGGAGAACGGGGGTCTTCTTGGTGTTGCTGTTGTTGTTGTTGTTGTCAGTGGTCCATGACCACGAGAGCAGCTTGATGATAGAAGAAGAGAACTTCATTTTGCAATTGATAGGTATTGAATAGAAGATTGGTAGAAAAGGTAATTGAAAGGAGGGGGGTTGATCTGGCCTATGCTTATCAACAATCGCGAAAGTCTTCCTTGTTCGGTTGGGTATGCAACTCTAGCAATCCGGTTGAACAAAAAAGTGAGCTCATCATGGTGACATCCCATTTTTCACCTGACAGATTCTGCCAGATGTTGGGATGACGGATTCTGCCAGATGGAAAATGACATGTGACGAGACGAGACTGAGCCATTGATGAGCACTGATTTCATGCTCTATTACCAAACAACACACTTCCTGAACCTCTCAGAGCAGTCTTGATGTGCTTGGTTTTGTGTTGTTGGCTGATTGGTTGCTCTTTTAGGTGGTGTTTGATGCCGTGTTCGATGCTGCTGCGGAGCGGGGCTACCAGGTACCGTTTGTGATACCGTACCACCGGTACAGCGTACTGGTACCGGCAGATTCAAACATCACACCATCGGCACAATAGTCCTCCCTTACTCCTCGACCACCATCGTAACTATTCTATTTTCCAATTAGTCTTGGTGTTGCCAACAAACGAGCTGTGAAGAAGCTAAGGTCTGCAGCAGAACCCCAGTCGGGAAAAGATAAAGAAGACAAAGAGTATGACGAGGAAGTGACTGATAGGCTCCGCTCATTGAGAATCGCATGTTCCCGTAACTCTGTATTGTTTCCAGCCAAATCTCGTGCAGCCGAAGAGCCCTAATAGATATGTAGTACAATTGCAAGAGTAAGAGCTAGCTCCGCCATACGCCAACATTGCAGGAAACGCCTCGTCGAATGAAAGGAATGATTCAGGTCATTGCGAAGAATATCCTGCAGAGCAGGCAGCAGAGATTCAACTGTTGATTGAGAAAATCTCCATGCCAAAAGATGCAAAGCTACAGTGTACCTCGTCGTTGTGTTGTGGCCACTGCTCGTCCTCGTCGTGTCATCGCCCTCGTCGTCTGGGTGCTCTGCAATTTTCTGAGCAGCAACAATAGCTGCCTTGCACCTTGTTGACCGACACGGTTGCACTGTCACTTATCGAAATGCTCCCCATTGTTGTGAATTGTCGTCTCTTTCCACGCGGTTCTGCCATCTCCAGACCGGAAGGCAGGCGCCTCGGCCGCTGGCTGGTTCCACCATTGGTTCCTCCACTTCATCGAGTTGAATACGGTATTTTAAAAATG
Source organism: Seminavis robusta (assembly GCA_903772945.1). Classification (NCBI taxonomy): domain Eukaryota; phylum Bacillariophyta; class Bacillariophyceae; order Naviculales; family Naviculaceae; genus Seminavis; species Seminavis robusta. Next base: position 31,483 of record CAICTM010001196.1, on the reverse strand, counting down.
AACTAAGAACTTCCCCGTGTTGGCGGCATTTGATTATTTACAACGCATCCAAGGAAGTTGCCACTTCAAGCATCGCTTTCGGCCTTCCTGGTCGTGTCCATGGACTACTCGATCCCGTTGCTGCACAGAGGTACCGGTATGTGAGGCTGTGGAGTATCGTAGTCTGTGGTGGGGTGGGTACATCTACTTCAGCATGTACCTGTCGCCAGAAAGGGTACGGCATGACACATGGTCAGCTGAAGCTACTGGTACTGCCCAGCTCATCTCCCTTCTTCCCACCTTCCATTGACGTGTTGTGCGGCATAATGCACATGTACGATGAACATAATATAACTACTGTACTTACTACATAGCTTTGGCGCAATTATTTCTTATAGCTAGATGTTAGATTATCGTAGCATAACATCCTTCTTCTTTCCTACTCTTTGATGGTCTTCTAGAGCATCTTACCAAGCAACCCAAATTGTGTTCCAAAGCACAGGAATCGAATGGTCGTATTGAGGTCCGTTTCACCAAGGCAGTGACTGATACTTTGGCCCATCCTGGCATACACATAGTACCATGATAGAGAGGCAATGTCAGGGCCACCTGTGATTGTGTTGAGCACCACGGTGGCCAGGAACAAGGGAAAGTTTTCTGTACAGTTGGCATGTGATCGACCCACACGACCAATGAACCTATCGGGACTGTCGGCTCGACTAGGGCCAAAACCATTGGGAGAAGCTTTGCCCGTGTTGATCAAAACGGTGTGGTGACCAAGAATGGTTGCAATATGGCCGGCCGTCCACAAACCAAAGCCGATCACGGCGCCATGCGATGATTTCATATCCAAGACCATCGTTTCGACCTGACTAACTGAAGAGGCGGGTTCTTTTGTCTTCTTTGAGCTTGAGCAAAATGATCGGCTTCACCGACATGAGTAAAACACAGGTATTGCAATATAACACAGGAAGATGGAACAAAAATGAAGCCATTCAATGAAGATTGGAGATTGTTGACGTGATGTTAGAGTAAGTTTTGTGGTGACGAATGTGCTGCTCAGCTGATCAAGCATACTGTACTGTATCCATGATTCGATGTCACAATTCTGACGCAGTTTAATAAGTCTTTGATCAAACGTCCGAAGCGAGACACTTGAAAAAAGGCTTGGAACTGATCGCAATGGTTCTTCGGACTAGCTATTAATAGAATGCTTGAGATCTTTGCCCAAGCCGCCCAAGCGGTTTACGCTTGCTCACAACTTTCAAGACTTCTCAAGTTCTTTCTTCCTTCACTCCGCTTTTCTCTTGCTCTCACAAATCCGACAACAAACCAACATCCAACAATAAACCAACACTTTCAACAGATCTCTTTGATTCACAATGGCACCCTTTACAGCTTCATTCCATGCTGGCGAGTTGTCAGCCCAAGAAAAGGCTGGCACTCGAGGAGTCGCGGCCGAACTTTTGCCCGGTAAAACCGGTGCTCTGAACTTCTCCAAGAACCATGATGCCTTTTTGGCGGCTCAATCCTTTGCGGTAGTATCGATCGTCCAAAATGGCGGACATGTATGGGTGACACCACTCTTTGGCAAAGCTGGTGACATCACGGCAGTATCCGAGAGTGAGATTGTCATTTCACCCAACAGCATCCCCAAGAATGACATTCTCCACTCTGTCCTTGCATCACCAGATAACAACAATACCCCCCTTTCCATGTTGGGTATTGACCTCGTCAAGAGAATTCGTCATCGAATAAACGGAGCTTCCGTCTCTAGCACTGACAATGTTGATCTACACTTTCAAGTCAAGGAGTACTCACCCAACTGTCCCAAGTACATTAACCGACGGCAGATTATCCCATCGGATACTCCCATCAATGATGCTGCCGTCCGCCAAGAACGAGTGGAACTGACTCCCTCAGACCGTGAGTTTGTCCAGTCCATGGATACCCTATGGATTGGCAGTTATGCTCCCAATGTGGGTGCCGATGCCAACCACCGTGGTGGCAGACCAGGATTCATCCGCGTGGCGTCGAACAATACTATCGAATGGCCCGAGTACCGTGGAAACGGCATGTTCTACACTTCTGGCAACTTGGAAGTCAACGACCGAGCGGGGGTTACATTGGTGGACTTTGAAACGGGCAGCATGATCCAAATGACGGGTCGGGCCACGGTGGGTTGGCATCATAATAATGCTGCCAATAATTATGAAGGAGCCACTCGTCTCATGAAGTTTCAAATTGAACGCCTCGTTCGCACCGATTATGCCACCAATCATCGATGGAAGTTGCTGGACTATTCGCCCTACAACCCTGCCATTTCTGGAAGTGATAACAATGCTGGTGATGACAACACCAACAGCAGCATTGTGACATTGGCCAAGATCGTATCAGAATCGCGGAATGTCAAGACCTTTCGATGGGTGGCACAGCGAAACATTGTATTCTTGCCCGGTCAATACGCCACCTTTGAGTTTGACAAGGTCCCGGGTGGAAGTGCCTCGGAGGTTCGGACGTGGACTCTGTCCGAGACTCCCAACAGCATCAAAGGCGACAACACGTTGGATATCACGGTCAAGCGCAATGGATTGGTGACAAACTGGCTTCATGATCATGCCGAGGTAGGATTGCAGGTCAAGTTGAATGGAATGCAGGGCGACATGACGGCAGTCACCTTTGATAGTCAAACACAAAAGCCTGTCATTCCCAAGCATCTTTTACTTATGAGTGCAGGGATCGGCATCACACCCAACCTGGCCATGGTAAGGGGTGTAGGAGCCTTTGAGCTGCAGGATGATACCAGCATCACCATGATTCACGTGGAACGGAATGAAGCGGACTTGGTCAGCCAAGGCGAATTGAATCGTCGGGCCAGGAACTATCCCAGCTTTTCCTACACCAATGTCATCTCAAGCAAAGAGGGTCGTCTGACACGAGAACGGCTTGGCAAACTCCTTCCAGAAGCCACCATGGGATTCCAGGAAGCCTACATTTGTGGTCCTGAATCCTTCATGTCGGATATGACAGAGCATCTCGTGGCAATGGGAGTTCCAGCTGGGAACATCCACACAGAAAGTTTTGACTTTTAGATAGAAGAAATTCATTGTTTAGATAGTCGAATACTTTGTGGATGGACTTGTTCCAGCCCAATCGTTACTATACATTGGCGTGTTATTGGCCTGCCTCCCTAAGCGTAGCGCTTATGGCTCGGCTGTTCTTCTTCTCTTCCTTGCTGAGCAGACGCGGAACCGTAGCTATCTCGAAACTGCGTGGTCCAATCTCTACTGTTCCTTCTTCTTCGGTTCCACACTAGTTTTCGCATTTTGAGAGGCATAGGCACGTCCAATCGTAACGATTGCAAACAGAAACCATGGTGCCAGTTGAGGGCCAACGAAGCTTTCCATTACCAGCATAGGCGACAATAGCACAAGCATCCCACAAAGTGGACCAACTTGTAACGCCAACGGAAGATACTTGTCAGCCAGCTTGACCAAACCTATCAACCAGGAAACAAACAAGGGCATGCCAGTTTCATCGTCAAGCAAGACACTGTTTTGGCACATGCTGGGGGCCACTCCCATGCACACCAGCCTGAGGGGTGCCATGAATAAGTGTGCCAACCTGTGCGAGGACAGACCACGGTCCCCAAGAAACTTGAGCAATGCTAGCGAAGAAGCATCGTCCGAGATGGGAATGGCATAGCTTGAAACTTGAATCCCCCCATTGACCACAACGACACCATCTGGAGTCAACGGGGCGTATGCACCATGTTTCTGAACCTTGGTGATTCTTGTGACTTTTGTTAGAGTGGTCTCTGATTGAGAGAACAGATCATCCCCAACAGATACGAGTCCAGCTTGAACGGGCTGGGCTTTGCCCTTCACAAACACAAGATGGTCTTTGGTGACTTCCAATATTGGGTCCGCAGCGCCGTTAGTGTGCAACTGGAGAAACTCTACCTCGACATTGGGAGCATGATGAGCAAAGGCATAGACTGTCTCGGGCTTGCCCCTTGGTGCAAGCACGATGTCCCCAACTTTCAAATCGGCCATGCGAGTAGTACCCTTGCCCAAAACCTCCACCGTTGAATCTGGACTCAAGCAGTTTGACGTGCTTGTGCCTGAACTAGTGGACGAGTCATCCTCCTCCTCATGTTGATGATTACCAGTTTCCTGCACCGAGGGAAGGTTGGTACACAAACCACAGATCGTGTTATAGTTATCGTCAAAGAGTCTTTCAAGCTGTCCGTTACGGACTCCATCATGAAAGTCGTCTGCTGTTGTGCTATTATATTCTGGCCAACTGGTCTCAAGACTCAGACAGATGGAACTCGATATCAGGCCAGGAGGAGTACATCCGTAGTCTCCATAGTTTCCATCAAAACTGCAGCTCGACTCGTCTTCGGTGAACTCCAAATCTGCTACACCGCACACATGCCGGCAAGTTGAATCTCTGCGAGTATATCCTTCGTCAGTAGTTCCAGAGAAGCTGCTGTGGCATTGAAATGAATTGTGGAGAGGATGAGCATCAATGGGGCCAAGAAGAAGGCTTGCCCAAAGCATCGCATGTCCCATGTGCTTCATTTTTAGTAACAAGAGCTGTAGTAATAAGACGGATGCACCTGTTGAAAAGTATTCGATGAAAGCAACTGCCTTCAACATCGGTTTTTTGAGCCTCCGCATAGCATAAGCATGACCGGTACCATGGTACACGTACTTTTACGGTACAGCTGTACGCTGTACCGGTACATGCGGGCCCCTGAAAATGATTGGATCTTCTTCGAGCGGCTCGCCTCCCAAGTACTATAGTACTGAGGAGACATGGTTTAAGTCCCTTCGCTCGCTTCGTTTTTACAGTTTTGTACTTGGCTTCTACTGCCGCAGCACGTTCAGCTTTTAGACTCGACTCCTGTTGGCTGTGGCGACGTTGGATCTTTGTAAATAGGGTCTCGATAGGAACTCTTCATACCCGGTCCTGGCTATAGTACTTTACCAAGAGCAACGGCTCCTCCTAAATGATGCCTAATTTTGGGCAGTTCAGTCGAGTTTGGTTGCTTGTCCGTGCGTGCAGGGGGCCTCGCGGGTTGTGCACTAAAAACACGTCTGAGAAAAGATTCGGAGCACCTATGACACGCCCGCGCTGATGAGAGCCTGAAGATGGGTCCCGCGAGAATCATCATGACACCGGGTAATGACACTGGTACTGATACCGGTAACGGTTACCGGTACCGGTACCAGAACCACACTTGTGTGGGTACCGGTGTATCTTTCACTACAGTACAGTCACTATCGGTACTAGTATCCAGTCTAAACTTGTTCCAAAGCTTAGCTCAGCAAGCAGGCACTCTACCGGTACTGTAGCTCTAGGTACTGGCATGTTTCGTCCTCGAGGCATCCAGATACTACCGTACCGGGAAACCGGGATGGTCTAGGTAGGGGGCGTGATAGATGGAGGTTGGTAGCTATGTGCACCGCTGGTGACGCAGGCCGCAAGAACGTAACAGCAGCTAGCTATTCTGTACTCAGCAGGCAGAGGACGCATAGGCTGGCTGGGGATGGCTGATACTCTCCCCGCCTGCCTCCTCTGGTCACGAAGCAAGTATTGGGTGCTCTATGAAACTGAGCCAAACTCTAGGATAGCATCCATTGAGACACATCATACTAGATCTAGAGTATTGCCGCCAACCACATTCACCAACCACCCGACTTTCAATGGTAAAGCGAGCCTACATTTGGATGGTAAGCAACAAATTAACTGTGGCCGGTTAGTAAGAGACTACCAATCAATTGCAAAGCATCGCTTAAATTACATCCAATGGATGCATGAAATGTTGCTCATCATCTGACCAAAAGCAAACCACCAAACAACCCACAGTACGGCTGATCCGATCCGATCCGATCCGATTCCATTCGATTCGTAAGATTTTGCTAGCTAGCATCTTGCTGATGTCTTGCTGCATGAAAGATATCGAATATTGATACTGCCAGGTACCGTACTCTTCACTTGCTTCATTGTAATAGGGTGGATACACTTTCAGCTCCAGAGGCAAGTGCCTTGGTGAACTACTAGTACTCTCACCTTCTGCGGAAAGGAATGGTCGTGCTTAGTTAATCAGTTAATGTATGCCTTGAGGGATGGATTGATCAGATCAAAGGAGAAGGAGCAACAAATGCAAACTCGGACAAGAGCGCGTCGCTTGTCATCCCGCCCGAGGTGCTTCAATCCGCATTTTGACCGTGGGGTGTTTCAAAGTCTTGGCCAGCAAGCAGCATTTTCGTTCCTCTCGGGTCCGATTGGAAAGATCTTTGGGTTAGAGCTTCATGTCCTTGCCTACAAGCTCTCTTTGTTGGATCCACTGCGCTCCGTTTGATTTTTCGTGGTTTGTTGTGGTGAGAGGACGTCGCGTCCGTGCACCCTTGCAGATCTTTAGTCCCCGCCAGAAATTGCTTAGGGCTAGGGATGTAAAGACTGGTTGACAGTGGGATAGAAAAAAGGCTGAAATAATACCGGTAGCCTCTGGCCCGAAACCGGTGGGCCTGCAATCGTCGCAAGTCGTCGACCAGTGTGGATTTGTCAGACTCGTGAACTTTAGCCGGTGTTATAGTCGTTTTTACTACTGGAGTACAGTCTGCCGTCAAAAGTAGAAGCACAGAACGTTCCTCCACTTAGTGTTGAGTGCTCTGCGAAGGCTGAGAAAACTGTTGATCGTTACCTGCTCAGTCCAGCGTCTCGCTTGCTCCCAGTTAGCCTTGGACATAATAATAATTAATTATAAGCACAATAATTAATTAATAAAAATTGTGTGCCTGAATTTAGCGTGTAGGGTGGGCGTGTGGCAACTGGCAACAGTAACCCAACAGTATTACAACTTGTACTCCTAACTCCCATTCCCAAGTTTAAGATACTACACTCCTCACTCTTACTTTAGATAAGTGGGTTTTATAAGATACTGAGTACTGTACTTTAAAGAAAATTATTGTTAATATGATAACCTAGACACTCAGATTTCCCAAACCATTAAGATACTAACGTCTCAATCCTTTACTAAGCTAATACTACTTCTATGTGGGGAGTGAGTGAAGCTAGTACCCACAATCTTCCACATCACCTACATCCAAGTACTCCATATGCCCATCTTGGTGTGCCTCCTCTACCACAACATCTTTGGTTTCATCAAATTTAGCTTTGCACCTTTGCCTTCTTGAGCTTTGGTGGATGATTAATTGTATGTGACAATTGCTGCTAGTGGCTATAAGATATTGAAGATACATGTACTGAGATTGGGCTGCTCATAAGACAATTTTTGAGTGTGCTGAATTGAATCCTTTGAGATACCCCGTTCGAGTACTCGACTACATGTAATCCTGTTATCTTATTGATGCGGTAGGTGTATTACATATTCCACTAAAAATATTAGTACTCCCGGGTTAGCAGTACCGGTACTGTACCAGATCTCGCCACTGTTGATCGTATGAAAGAGACGATGCAGTAATTGTTACAGTGTACTTTAAAAAAACTCAACATGATTACTCTGGTACTGTTTCCTTCAGCAGTGGCTCTTCATCAGTTCAGGTAAGACTAGCGCTCACTGGTTCTCAGTACTTACTATGTACTGAGTTAGCTATACTACTAGAACTTAGTACTGGTACAACTGTAAAGAGCAGGCGACAGATGATGGAGTGTTAACTGGTTGGTCCACTTCAACCGAGTTCAATCGATGGTTAGCGCAAGCGCCAGGTAAAGTAGTACTGGCAAGATGGCTGTGTTTTTCCGTGTGGTGCCGCCACCAAGCACCAAGTGAGCTTTGCAACCTCATCGCGTAAACTTGTATGGAGAATTCGTGGGACCTTTGTTTTGAAGCTGGCAGCGGGGAGGAAACTCCGAAGTAAAACTAGCTCACAAATTGGCAACACAAAAAAGAAACATCATCCATCCATTCGCAACACATCCATCCACTCTAACTAATACCAAAAAAATCAATCAAGATGGCAAAACCCAACATGCTTCTATTGCGCATCAGCGATGAGCCTTCCTTTGACTTTGTCCAGTTGGCCCACGCACTGGAGGCCATTGATTGCTCGGATTGGGATGTCAAGAGCATCACACTCTGCTTGGACGACTTTGAATACATGGATGCTACCCCCTCTGCCGAGCTCTGCATGTTCTTCAAGGCCATTGGTAGCATTAGCAGTCTTATCCACCTCAAGATCTACGATTCCGGACGCGAGGGTATCTTGCCCATTTCCGTCGTTGCTCCCCTGCTGCACCTCTTGGGAAACCGATTGGAACAACTCGAACTGAGTGGAATTACCCTGTGTGGTTCCTCCAATGAGCTGAACGACTTTAGTTGCTCCCTGCAAGGTTTGATCCAACTCAAATCCTTTCGCTTCACCAAGTTTTCCGATATTGTCTGCACGGATCAACTGTCACGAGATGGAGTCGAAGCATTGTTCAATACAGTGGCTCAGCTACCCAATATCCAGGCAGTCAACGGGGATATCCACTGGTTCTTGGAGGGAGCACAGCGAAAGGCGTTCACAGGGATCCTCTCTTGCAGCCACAAGTTGTCACTCACTCTGGAAATTGAGCCCGGTATGGATGGAGAAACCTTTGCAGCCCTCGTCGTGGAAAACGGCACCATTGAGATGAGCATGTTCCAAGAATCCGTCCACGGGACATACCCATTGCAATACCTAATGCTATTGGCATTGGCTGTCGAACTCAACTCGGCTTCTGGAATCCACAAGATTGTTCTGGATATGGAAGGCATGGAACAACACAGCCATTTCGATGAATTCTTTGTCTACCTGGCACAGTTCTTTGCCCAAGTCCCCACCAGCAAAGACGACGACAAGGCGCCGTTGGAAGTTGAGGTCTACATGCCTCCGACGTACCAATTCAAGAACACTGCCATTACTGCCTTTGCTGAATTATTGCAAAACAACTTTGGAATGCAGATCCAATTCCTCCGAGAGAACCGGTCGACGGGTACACACGACAAGGATGCCGCCATGCACAGTCAAATCGACACATTCCTCTGCCTCAACCAAAACCAACGAGGATACCTCATGGAAAACCTGCATGAAATCTCTCCCGAACAATGGGTCGAATCCTTTGCCGCAGTCAACAACGACCCACGATGTGTCCACTATTACCTCAGCAAAATGCCTTGGATGTGCGAAGAAAACAGACAACCCGTTTCCGGCAGATAGATTGACCATCCGCAGCCTTGCAAACGAACTTCCTTCAGCTACTAGCTACTAGTCTCCAGCTTCAAACATAGATACACATTCTGTAACATTAAATGAACAGTTCACGCTCAATACCACCCAGCTTTGATCCTTCTAGCTAGCCAGCAAGCAATAACCACTGGATCAGATGGAATTCACCGGGGTGTACGCCCGTACCACCAAGGTATGACGATGAAGACGGCAACTTTCTCTAGTGCTCGCAAGCCAGTACCACCGATGGGATGGTCCATCGTTTATTCTAACTCCAGCTACCGGTAGCTAGCTATCGGCACGGGTTACTGTAGCTAGCTAGTTAGTTATTACGGCCTCAGAAGTTGCCATGCCTATCATTCGCGCGAAGAGTCGCCGACGTGAACCAACACAAACTGGTGACAAGGGCATAGATTGGCAAGCTCCAGACACTCACAACCACAACACAACGATTGCTAGCCCAATCCAATCTATGCTGGCTAGCTAGTCTAGCTCCTCCATCTCTGCCAATTCTCCTTTTGCATGTTGTTCCGCAATGTGAGCCTCAGCGCAAGTCATCTTTCCACAATGCACGTTGCACTCCATCTCATGCTTGGGCCAATCAGCTTCTTGGCATGTTCGGGAACAATATGGAGCGTACATGCATCGGTCACATGTGTAGATTTCCTCCATCTCTTTTTGGCAGCCAAAGCACACCTTTGTTTCAGGCTCCTTCAAAATTCTTTGTATAATTGGATTCAAACAGTCACAAGGAATCCTCCTGTCCAGCGCCAAGATCATATCCCGCTTGGAGCTGAATTTCCTGTGGTAAATGCGGCAAAAGGTTGTAGAGATAAGAAGTTCATTCTCCCTGGAATCATCAGTCTTTTTGCCAGCAAGACTTCCATTGGTCATGTGTGAGGTCACTTGTAGAACACACTTAGCACATATCAAGCTGTCCTCATCTGCATTCAATCGCAGCACAGCGGTGGTGGCCAACTGGAGTCCATATGGAATTGTGGTCGCATTTTCCATCACATGCTTCTTTGTACAATATAATTCTTCCACCTTTGTCATTGTGTCGTAGGCCCCATCTATAACCAATAGATCTTTGTACAGCTGGCAAACCTCTTTCATACATTCATCGCCAAGGACAGTAGTGCCTCCATGGAAGCACAGGTTGGGTGAAGCTTCCTTTTTGCGCCGAAACTTTTCCTCTCCTCGATAGAGCTTGCAATTGAATTCATGTTCCTTCCAGTTGGATACCTGACACTCTCGGCTGCAGTACTGAAAAACCCGGCAAAGGGAGCAGCAACGCAATCGTTTGCGGTCGAAGGTTTCTCCACAGTTGTCACACGATCCCATATCAGATATCTTCTTCAAAAACTTCTTGTATGGATTGAGGCACTGGCAGGGAATTCTTTTTGCCATGAATCGAATGGCGTCTTTTTGGTAGTGTCCTTGCCTATAATATGCTGCCTGAAGTTGACCTTTGTATTTCGAATATGCCCACTCATCCCCTGAATCATACCAGCTTTCCTCAAGTCTACAACCGGAGTTTTGAGCGTGCGCCAGATGTATGGCAGCAAAAGTGTGAATACGAGCCTTTCCCGGCTTTACCCTGGTACCTATGAGGCAGTCCGTTGCAAGAGAAATAGCCAATGACACCGTGTCTGGATGAGATGCAGCCTCAGGATGTTTCCAAATTTTCTTTTCAATAATATCAACAAGCTCCATTGGATCTTCCAGTATAGCCTTTGGAAGTTCATTCAAAAACTGTTGCTGCTTGGCAAAGACATCAGGTGGTGTGGTGGTGGATCTTCCATGTAGGCATCGCGGAAAAGTTTCCTTTGGAGGAGCTGCTGTCGCCACCTTAGTTGATCCTGGAAGTGGATCAGGTGGTGTTGTGCCTTTCCTCTGTTTGTCCTTTCGCCCTCCCCCCTTCTTCGTGCTGCGCCGAGTCTTCATCAGATTCCTTCTTTGAATGAAAAGGGGTACTATGGATTAGAGAGAGCTAAGATGAGGATGGGGGCAGAGCTCGAGGGGAGGGCACGATGCAGGAACGAAATTTGAAGTGTTGTACTGTGCGTGATGCCTGATGCCTGCACCTTGGGGTAAAAGGATTGATTCTTGGAAAAAAGCTATACAGTTTTGTTAAAATTTACAAGATAACCAGCTGTCTTAAAGGATCAGACGATGACTCTGTCTTAAGACGGCTGTCTTATAGAGTATAAGACCGTCTTAAACATAAGACAGTCATTGTCTTAAGATGGTCATTGTCTTATACATAAGACGGCGTCTGAAACATTCAGGGGGATGTGGAGATTGTTTAGTCATTAAATTATAAAACTACTCCATCCTCCTGACACAAAAAAGACATCGTCTTAAGCATAAGACAATGACTTCTTTAAGACGGTCATCGTCTTAAGTTTAAGACGGCCGTCTTAAGACAGAGTTATTGTCTTATGCTTTAAGACAGCTGTCTGAGTGGGACTCAACTTAAAAGAGTGATTTTCTTTTTTCCAAAAGAGTTTTTTCAATTACCTCTGTTTTACCTGGAGGTGCTGATGCAGGAGCTTTTGCGGCGTGGGCCTTTCAGAAAGCTGTCAGAGCTGCAATAATAATTTTCCTCTTTCCCCTGGTTCCCGAAGGCACCCTTGAACGAGAGGATCAGCAACCTGTTCTGGTAGGTCTAGTCTGGCTAGCTAGCAAGTGGAATTTCGCCAACCACGAAGTTGGCTAGGTTATAATTTTAGTTTTTCGTCTGTCGTCGTAACGTTTTTAGGGTTCAGGTTTGAGCCTTCAGTATGGTACGGTACCAGTGGCTTTAGCATGGTGAGCTGCAGCGGCTTCAGTGTGGTGAGGTACGGTTCCGGGTCCAGGTATAGTAGTTTAGCTTCGCACAAGACGGTTCCGGTTCCGGGTCTGGTACTAGCTAGTAGCTTTAGCTTTGGGTACCGGGTACGGTTCCGGGTACGGTTCCGGTAGTTTAGCAGAGCCATGGTACCTGGACTGGAACTCTGGGTATTATGATATTATGATGGAAGTTGGAGAAGATCTGAGAGAATGGCCAGGGCTGGGAACTGGGGATGGAGCTAGTTTGGGAGAACTGCTATGGCTATGGTATCACTGGCTGGGAATGAGCTGGGAGAACTGCTAGGGAGTCACACCACTAGCTGGGAGAGTTGCTTGGTGGGTAGCTAGCTAATGCTAACTGGCTGAAGTCCAGATAGCTCTAGCTGGGAGCAGTGCTGCTAGGGTTCCATACCGGTATCACTGGCTTGCTCAAGGGGTAGATGTATCCACTAGTGAAGCAAACCCATGCCAGTTGGCCAAGCAGCTGACAGCCTCACGTCAATTTCCGTGGTTGGCGCCACCGGAGGCCTTTTGTTTAAGAAAGACATGTTGGCGGATTGAAAAGGTACTTTGATGCTACTGACTCTACTAAAGTAGTAAAGGGTAGCTGTTGGGTAGGCAACACTGTAGCTACTGGCTAATATCAAGTTAATTTGTTGATTTGGGCGAGCTGAGCAGAAAGAATGATCTTTCTGCCAGGTTGCTCTGAAATCTGGATCTGAGAATGCCAGTTTCCTTAAAATTCTACGTCGGTGCGGTCTTTTTCTTATCCGGGTCCGCTAAATATCTAGACCGGCCAACACACTCCTGCCGTGGTCCCTAATGATCCACGGAACGATTAAAACTAAACTAAATAGGAGGATGCCCCATATAAAGCGCGATGCGCATGGAATAGGGCACCTTGGAGGGGCTTCGTGAGAAAGTCCCCGTGCATGTCCTGTGTGGACAATACACCACTCGTACATTTCCTTGTTCACTTGGTCGTGAATAAAGAAGAAACGCACATTCAGAGCACGAGTACGCTTACCGGCGCTCTCTTACCATTCTCAGCGAGATGATAGCACTCTTGTTGTCTTGGTAAAGGATGTTCTCCTGGACATCGACACCTTGGCTTCCAAAAACAACTTGGTCCACAACAAAGGGCTCATAACATCGTCGGCTCCAATGAGTTCGGCGTCGGTACTGCTTCGGGCGTTGAGTTCTGTTTGCTAGACACAGCAATTGGGCACCGCGGACCGAAACTGAGCACTCCTCGGTATGGGAACGGTAGTCTGGGTGTACAGCAAAACTGGCATCCACCCACCAGCGAATAATGCGAACGTCGTCAGCATGGAGGATGAGCTTGTCGTTCAAAGTCTGATAATAAACTTGAGGCCTTGGAGAAGTTTTGCCCCAATCGTTCTGGTTCGGTTGTTCACTCGAGTACAAAGGACGGTAGTCAGGGTTTGCATATCTGGACGTGCACGCTTACAGGCAAAGAGTGCTTGGCTGTGTTCGTGTGGAAGGTATCCTTCGTATCAGGGTCCAGATGTCACCGTCACCCACAGAAAACAAAATCAGCTGGGGCTGCACTCGGACAGAACGGACATGTTCAAAGTTTACAGGGAACTCCTCGAGCACCTTGGTCAAATAATCGATCATGTCAATCTTGACTTTGCCCGGCTCAGAAAAATCAATCGTCATCCCTAGATAGTCATGCTTGGGTCCTCTGGTTGCTTGACAGCACCGTAGGTACCATACTTCTCGTTGCACCAGGCCAGGAAGTCGTCATTCACCTTGGCCATCATATGACTGGACATGAGATCGTCGACATGGAAACGGATAGTCTGTTGCCTTGCCATTGACCATCCTGTTGGCAACACAAGGACGTAGGGGTTGAATTCGAAACCAATAGACTCCAAATCCTTGCGGAATGCCTTGTACCAAAGTAGACGCAATGAGCATTCCATAGAGTGCCTTCAATACCACAACGTAGAGGATAGGTCTCCCCTTCTCATAGACAAGGAACGGCTTGTAAGTGTCAGGGTGATTTCCACAAGTAGCTCGCGAGAGTACCTTCGATCTTCATGATCACCCTGTCACCACCATCCTTGGGTTGCGGCAATGTGTCTGGATAAAGCATTGGTACATCCAGAGTCATAACATCACGCCCTTCACTAGCGTCAACACACATGGAAAGCATCAGACCTTCCAACGACACTGTAGGGCTTCGAGTCTCATCCTTGTCCGATAAACTCTGGTCGGTTTCCCGTTGAAAACGGCTCGGGCCTTGACGGTCCCGTCTCTTTTCTCCGTACAAAACATAAGCGTCACCTGCGACTTCTTAGCTCTGTTTCGCTACACTCTTCTGGTCGAACTGGTGCGAACGCCACAGGCTGTGACTGATCCACTCTTTTCGCGCTGCTTTCTTGGCTCTGTGCCCCAGATTTCAATCCCTTGGGCAACAAGTGCTGCTGCGCGTGACTTGCTCCTTCCACGGATCATCTTTGATCCTTCCGTGGTTGATTTCATGAATGAACTGTGCCATTGTCTTTGCCGCATTGTCTCATACAGAAGCGGCTTCTTCTTCGGTTCCTGATCTTCGGTCTTGGTACACTCCTGTGGCGAAAGTGACTCCCTTCGTGGTTCCTTGTTTGGCTGCGATCCTGGCAGACCTGCGGACTCAACTCTTGTCAGCTTGCTTGCTTTGGCTGGGCCTTCGAATGGTCCATCAGTTGGGTCTACAATACTTGGCCGATTGCTTGCTTGTTCTGTCGATTGCCTGGAACTCCTTTTGGACTTTCGATCACAATGTCACCCTCGTCATCTTCGTCATCACTGTCTTCTTCATCGCTGCTATCGTATTGGGGTCTCGGTACCAAACCTGGAACCGATCCATCATCTTCATCGTCGCTATACGACGGTGTTTGTCAAACCAATCTGGAACTGGCGCGATTGGTTCTTCATCGTCATCTTCTCGTCAACTGCAAAATGTTGCATGTAACTTTCTGCCTTGATTTCCCGCCACTCCTGCGGCAAACCGACAGGCAAAAACTCCACCTTCTTACGGTTGTGGGTCTGTAGCGGCTTCATGCCTTCACTGTAGGCTTTCTTCTCCACACGCTCAATCACAAGCTTGGGCATCGGGAGGATGTCAACGTACTGGCGTGTCTTCACCTCCAGGTGTGCAAGTCCAACAAATAATGGCCACCCTGCTGTTGTCCAGGATTGACGCAGATAGATGCACTCCAACCCACGGGGCTCGGCGCTTCTTCTTGCGAGTGCAGGGGAATCGTGGTGACCCATGCAGAAACTGGCCAAACGTATACATGACGTCATTGTAACCTGTGGTCTTTCCAGTCAAAATCTGCCGCGTGGGGTAGACACGGGAGATTCCTTCCGGCTGCTGGGAAGAGATTCAATTTTCATGCAATCGAAACCAGATGCTACCACCATAATCTTCGGCATGATTGGAAAGGACTGCATGAGGAAACCTGCGTCGGAAACGGTCTTCGATGGTTCTGTTGTTCCGCTCGGCGGACGGGGGCATGCACCTGTGCTGCCGGATGATCGAGTTTGACACCCATATCATTTTTGACTGGGTCCATCAACGGCTTAAACGCATTGTACACTGGTAGTCCCGATGTAGAACTTGTTCCCGTTATACTGTGTCCATGATCTGATCCAGGGCCTCATAATATGAATCCGTGTCAAGTCTTTCATCGAACGATCTGCCTGTACGAACCTTCAAGTCGATAAGGAGAGAAAGTTGAGACCACAAATATTCAACATCCATGGCACCTGTTAATCCATTACGTTGATGAGCCACCAACATCCTCAGGAACAGCATGTACACTCTCGGTAGCTGGCGGGGACGTTTCCGGGTAGTAGGAGCCTTTGATCTTGAGCCATGTCCTTGCCAAAATCACTCGGCATTGTTAATATTCTCCAACATCACAGGGCAATCTCGGAACTGTCCGGCTCGGATCATATTCTTAGAAGTCTTCAAAGGCGGTCGCTGGAGATTGCATAGAGCTCTCTCGCTTGGAAAGCTCCCTTCACTTGCTTCTTGGTGAAGCCTTCTATATTTCTTCGAGGTCTGGACCATCTGATTTAGAACGGCTGGTAAGTTCTGTTTCTCGTAGGAGTTTCATGATTTGCTTCTCGAGATCGTCAATGTCGGTACCATACAAACCGAGTTTGGTTCTCCCATATCTGACATAGGAACCGTCTCCACGGAGGTGGTACATGGCATCATCATATGCGGTGTCCATCCAAACTCTTGAGCCATCTCGCTTTGCTCTGCACTCATCCGAGAGAATACCAAGGGCATTAATGTTAGCCACGCCTCCTGGGTTCTTGTATGAGACTCCCCAGGGGACATCCATCTCTCGGTCCATTCGAGCCTTGCCCACATTCGTCTGCATGTCGATCGGCTGTCTGGCTGCCCGTTCATTCTTACCGACGGCCATATTGGCCACTGAATTGATCGAGCTGCAACTATCCAGGTAACACTTGTTCAATCCGTGTCATCCAAATTCTGCAGTCCACTCTGTGCAAACGGCACCTCTTCTGCGCCTGAACCTGTGGAACTTGGGCTAAGGCTGCAGCTTCATTCGGAACGGGAACTGGAATCCCTACTTGGTGGTACTGCGGACGGAACTGGAACTCGTTGCTTGATGGAGTGGCAACGCCTGGAATTGTCGAGCCAGCGGCGGAAGCAGACGATGGGAACTGCTGGAATTGCTGGGCTTGCGCTTGGTGTGCTTGGAGTTGTGGTGGAATCGATCCTGGTGGAATTGGACTAAAACTGGGTCGGAACTCACTCCTGTGCGACTGAGCATCGGGGCTCATCGCAGACTGTTGCTGGGGAAGCTGGGCTGCGGTAACTGTCTGTGGGACCGGAGCCGTCGAAGCTTCACGAAACTGATGGTACTGTTGGAAGAACTGTTTCTTCAGACCTTGGAACTTATTAATGGCCCACTCGGGCTTGGGGATCTTGTCACGAACTTTGCAATCCGGCAACTTGTGGTTGGGATTGCCGCAGCAGTAGCAGGCCTCGCCTCGCTTGTTCTGCTGAAAGAGGACAACGGCATTGACACCAAACTCCTTCTTGGTTGGGTCAATCGTCTTGGGCTGGCCAGAGCCCTTGGCACGGGCACGTCTGGCCTCATACCACTCCTTGCTGGGCTTGAATCGATCAGAGTTGAGGGTCTCACGGAGAGCTTCAAGGCTCGTGGGATAATTACTCGTGCCATCATGGCATTAGGACGCCTCCCACGGTAGCCTGATATCGCCATACCGTCCTGGGGAATAACCCTCTGTAGCCATATGAGAGCAATAATCTCGTTGCGGCCGTCATTCAGGTACTCTTTCACCTTGTCTTGGTCATCCTTGATCTTCTCGTACTCGGGCTGCTTCATAGGAAACAAGTCATGTATCCTGTGCCAACATGTCAGCAATCTGAACCTAGTCGGCAGCCACTCTACGGAGAAAAACATCAGTCAGTTCTCCTTCCTCTTGCTTGGGTGAAAGGGCACGCTGTAACAGGCTGACGAACTGGACAACGAGATGCTCTCTGGTGGTGCCTGCGGCAGTCAGTCTCGATCTTGCCTAGGACTTTAATAGGATCTAGTTTGATCTGCTCCCAGTCATGGAGATTTCGTAGCTTGCTCTTCAATCTGTTCGGTACAATAAAACTGAGTAGATGCTTGCTGCCCCATTCTCAGGGCATTCTTGTACTCAGTTTTCTGCTTCTGCCAAGTAGATAACTTATTCTTGTAGAAGAGTTAGCTTGAAGCTCGTGTCATATATCTTTTGCCATAGCATCCGTAGAAAGGATGTTTCCGTTGGCTTCTGTCGGCGTCTGGTTTGCATAGTCTCAATGGCCAGTGACGCTTTGGGAACTCTATCCACTCTGACCTGGTTCTGAAAGTAGCCACAATGTGGTCAATGTCTCTGTAAACGGATAAAATCTGGAGATCAGCCTGTCCATTGGGATGGAACAGGTACTTGCGGCGTTTGCTTTGTCCTCTGCCTTACCGCCACCACTGGCACCGCCTCTACCGGCGCCTTGGCCTCTGCCGGAGGAGCCTCTGCCTCCTCCTCTGTTGCCCCGGCCTCCTCTGTTGTTAATCGTGTCATCTTGCTCTTGATATGGTCTATTTGCCTTAGGAATTACTGGCTGCGTGGCTTTGTACTGGATACGGTGTACTTGGACGCTTGGTGGAGCTTGAGGGGGTTCCTCTTTCCTGTTGATCAGGTAGCCTCTTATGGGTCTTATTGCCACTCCTGTGACTGCTCCAGCCTTAAACTTGCTTGTTTGTTCCTATCTGCGCGTCGAAATTGGTTGCTCTTGTGCACGAAAATTCACACCTTTTGCTTGGAGTGTACTACGATTGACTCTATCGGTCGACTCGAAGCTTCTTCTTTTAGGTACTGTATTGTGTGTTGTAGACTATGGAGCAGTTTCATAGGCTCGAGAGTTTCTTCCTTGAGTTTCAGCTGTCGGCGCTTGGCTGGGACTTGTTCTTCCCGTCGCTTCAGCACTGTTTGACTCGATTGTCGTATCTCGCTCAATTTTCGGAGTTGAGAGCTTGCACTTGTCGTGGCATAGCGGCAATAGGTCCTCTTTCGATACCTGTATGCGGCCGTAGCTGTATCTCTCTTGGTTCGGTCGTCGTGTTTCGTTCGGCGCGATCGGCTTTTGCTCTGTAGGTGGGTACCCAAAACACGCGATCGGCGATTACTCCTTCAATTCTTGTCGTATGACCTTGTTCAAGCATCAATATGGACCGGCTAGCTGTGCTCTCGACGCTGATGTGCTTGGTTTGCTCTGAATCGTCGACCAGTCGATCGGCCGATGCTCCGAGAGCTTGGAATGAGCGAAAATGTGAGCGCGAAAAAGCTTGACTGCTAGCTCTGTTGCTTTGCCTTTTATAGTGAGGCTGCAGCGCACCTCTGTCAATACCTGACCGTTTCCTCAGTTCTCTCTCACTATTACAATACCTATTTCATGGACAAACTCAATACAAACTTTCTTTCTGCTCAGTTTGGGTAGGCAACACTGTAGCTACTGGCTAATATCAAGTTAATTTGTTGATTTGGGCGAGCTGAGCAGAAGAATGATCTTTCTGCCAGGTTGCTCTGAAATCTGGATTCTGAGAATGCCAGTTTCCTTAAAATTCTACGTCGGTGCGGTCTTTTTCTTATCCGGGTCCGCTAAATATCTAGACCGGCCAACAGTAGCCCAAAACGAAGGTCAAAATTTGACTTAGGGAGACTTCAGGAGGGGGTTAAAATTTGGGTAGCTTGAGTACCGGTAGCCCAAGCCGTCCAAGGTGTTAGGGCTACTGGAACAGCCCAGCAACCCAGAACTGTCAAGCTACTTGCATTGTCCAAACGATTTGGGCTACAGGAATACCCCAACTTTTCAGCTAATCCGGTAGCCCAAATTGATTGGACTGCAGGAATTCAATTGGGAGCCAAGAAAGCTCACAAAAGACGTAAACCTCCACTTCGTCCCCAAATGAACCCTGCAACTGGACGAAGCGACTTTCTCTTTGGCTAGTGGTGAGGTGCAAGTATAAACTAGCTAGCTCTAGCCAGCGGTACGATGCTTATTCTACCCAACCAGCTAACTAGCCAGCTCTCTTCCGCTCCAGAAGTTGCTACGCCTTTGCTTTCGCAGAATTGGTGACCAGGGAATATAATCGGCAACCTCCAACCTTCAAACCACAAAACACCCCTTCAGTCAAAAGCTATGCTAGCTAGTCTATCTCCTCCATCTCTTCTAATTCTCCTTTTGCATATTGGCGGGCAATGTCAGCCTCGTCCCAAGTCATCTTTCCACAAAATGCGTTGCAATCCATCTCATGATCGGGCCAACCAGCTTCTTGGCATGTACGGGAACAGTATGCAGTGTACATGCATCGGTCACATACATACATTTCCTCTGTCTCTTTTTGACAGCCAAAGCACACCTGAATTTCAGGCTCCTTCAAAATTCTTTGCTTGATTGCGTCCAAACAGTCACAAGGAATTTTCCTGTCCAGTGCCAAGATTATATCTCGTTTTGTTCTGAATTTCCTCTCATAAATGTGCCAACAGGTTGTGGAGACAAGAAGTT
Source organism: Seminavis robusta (assembly GCA_903772945.1). Lineage (NCBI taxonomy): Eukaryota > Bacillariophyta > Bacillariophyceae > Naviculales > Naviculaceae > Seminavis > Seminavis robusta. The sequence goes on along the minus strand of CAICTM010001196.1, from coordinate 11,338 downwards.
CGTTCTCCCTGGAATCGTCGTCAGTCATTTTGCTAGCAATGCTTCCTTTGGCCATGTGTGTGGTCACTTGTAGCAAACGCTTCGCAAATGACAAACTTTTGCTATCTGCATTCAATCGCAGAACAATCATGGTTGCAAGCTGGAGACCATATGGCACTGTGGATGAATCTTCAATGACATGCTTCTTTGTATCATAGAAATCTTCCACCATTGCAATAGTGTGGGGGGTCGGACCGGCTTCCACTAGATCTGTGTACAGCTGGTGAATCTCAGTCATGCATTCGTCACCCATGAAGGTTGAGCCTCCATGGCGACAGAATTCCCACGATGATGCGGATGGTACCTCCTTTTTGATACTTCTTAAGCATTTTCTCTCAGATGCTTCCCCTCCTTGCAAAAATTTGCAATGCTTCTCATGACACTTTTTCCAGTGTGAAAGCTGGCACTCACGGCTGCAGTACTCGGTGATCTTGCAAAGCGAGCACACATGCAGTTCTCTCCGGTCAATACCCTTCTGGCAATACCTGCAGTGTCGTATATCTGGTATCACCTTTAAGGCCTGCCTGCACGGCCTTAGGCATTGGCAAGGAATTTTGCGGGAAAGGGCTGTAACAATATCTTTGCGGGAACTTCCCTGCTTTGTATACATCCTGCGAAGATCAAGATTGTACCTCATTTCTGATATACCATCATGTAGAAGTCCATGCTCCCACCAGATTTCCTCCAACCTGAAACCAGAATTTTGGGCATATTCTATCTGGAGAGCCGCCAGAAAGCATTCGCGCGCCTTGGGACAATTGCTTAGGACGGAATCTGTTGCAAGGCTTAGCAGAAATGCGACAGTTTCTGGATGTGCTGCAGCCTCACGATGCGTATCAATGCATCTCTCAATACCGCTAAAAAAATCCCAATCTTGTTCTGGATTCTCTGGAAAGTCAGTCAGAAGCGCTCGCTGTTTGGCAAGCATGTCGGGAGGTGCAGTGGTGTGAGATTGTGAGGGATCATGAGATCCTGAACAACCTGAATGGTCAGCCTGCTTCCCAAAAAAAAAATAACGAAGTTTTATTATTTAGGCTGCACCTCAATAGACCACCCGCTGAACGGAGCCATATTGAACCGGAGTACCTCAGACGTACAAGGACGCCCACATAGGAACCGGCCTAGTGCAAGCCCCCCACCGGAGAATTAAAAACTCCAGGAGTCTTTGCAGCCTCATCTACCCTTGCTGGATTGCCATCTATTTTACGGCAGGACCCCTTCTTGCGTAGTTACCTTGTGTCATTGTTCTGCATTGTGCTGTGCAATGCTCGTCCCTGATGCCTTGTCGACGACGGGAGCCAATTGGCAAGCCACACTTTGATGTCGCCTGGGCCCTTTGCCATTTGCTCGTCAAGCGGTCGCTTGAAGATAAAATCCACACTCCGCTGGGATCATATCGCTTTCTCGTAGATAGTTCACCTCCCGCTGAAGCTGTTCGTGCTTCTTCTTCCACTGGTCTTCCCTGTCTTTGCCATCCTGGCAGCATTCGATCCTCCCACAGGTTCCACCACTGCTGGATGCAGTGAGCTAGGTTGGTGACAGAGCTGCCCTGTCTGGTTGTCTCCTGGGAGCCGACCCGATGCAGAATGCACTTGATGCTTAGCCCAGTGCGTGGACAAACGTCCTCTCAGGAAGTTGTCCAACCAATGAGATTTTGAGTGTCAACGAGGTCCCTATACCTGTCAGGGTATGCCATTGGAGGAATCGATCTTCAAATGATTGTAGTCCATCCAGAGCAATTTCCAGGAGAAGGGGTCTGTGGAATCCTTGCGCACCTGTGCTGATCGCTCGTTGCATGGTCCCTCGCCATAATCCACGTCAACATGGGCATCGGTAAACATGGGTTTCAGTCTCGTGATCACCCCACAACGGGACAGTGGTGATCATACTTGGGATCCCGGTGGACCGTTTCCCAACTGGCACAATTGAAATAGAACTTCACAATTGTCGGTTGTGGATCTCATGACGGTTGACAGCTCGACATGGGCTGTCAATCAACCAGTGCAGGGGTGTCCTCGTCCCAGTCGGGATTCAGTTTGACAATGTGGTGAACAGTGGCTGGTCGTTCTAGATGCCGCAGGTTCTGGGAAGCTTGTATGTTGCATGTTCCTTGGGAAGTGCAGCTGGGCCAGTTGCCGGAAATCGGAGTACCTGGAGTGATCCTGTTGGATGTGTCTGTTCATGTAACTCCTGCCAGTTTGTCAGCTCTCAGTTCAGTTGTGCTTAGTAGTGTTTCGATGGCCTTGTGCTTGTCCTGGTGCGATTTGATGTGCTCCATCTTGGGCACAGTGACTGCAGCCCGAACGATCCTCGATCTGCAGCAAGACATCCCAGTCGGATCAACGAATCATTGGGGTCCACCCTCTACTCGAGCACTAGCGCACTTGTTCGTTCACAGACTCATTGTCGCAAAGTGTACATAATTCTTCATGCTGGTCTGATCGTAGAACTCCAGCAATCGTGAAGAAGGCAAGTAGGGGATAGAATGCCATAGGCCTTCGCCCTGTAGAAGTCGGACCATACCAAAAACTGGACAGAGCACCGAAGCACAATGCCGCGTTGTCTGCACGAACCCAGCAAAACTCCCTTACCGGCTTCAATTGTCTGCAGCCCCATCGCTGGCCACCCAGAAGGGCATGGCTGTGACAATCTGCAGACTGAGTAGCGTCCACCATCCATCAACTCGCATAGAGAGCTGTTCCCAAGGCTCCAAGGTGCAAGGAAATCCTCAAATGGTCGGTGTGGGTGGTAGTGACGAGCAGGAATGCCTGCTTTGAAACCACTACCAACTACAACTGTCTCACGCTTGTTAAAGAGGGTCAGGTCAGGACTGCCGCTTTCCAGAGTCTGGCTGGACAGAGTGTGCAAGACGGGGGAAGTGGGATCCAGTGGAACCGAGTTGTGTAGGATGTGGCGTCGAGGTAGGTCTCTCTCCGAACTCCCAGCGATAACTGTCCGTTCCTTGTTCTGGACTGAATGTTGGAACACCCAGAATTCGACTCTTCATTGTCAACTTGTTGATATACGACGTTGGCATCGACTTCATAGAAGAACCTGTGGCGCATCCGGAGCTTGTCAGCAGAGACGAGCCACCTCCCCAGGGGTACATCCAACGTCAGATTCGGAGCGAAAAGGGATAACGCTTTCCTCCACAACCACCAAGTCTTGGGATCCCTGGGTCATCTTAAATCTCTTGAAGTAGGTGGTGCGAGGCATCAGTGGACTGGAAAACCCATGCCAGAACTCCTCCCGGATGTATGTTCCACATGCCGTTGTGATGTCAGCACCGTGACAACTTGGAAGTACAGACGCACATAGTTATCCGTTTCAGGTCTGCCTGGAGAAATTCCCCATACCACCCCACCCAGTCCATAATGTAGGAGTCTTGCTCGGTGCAACGGCGGAATGTGGCAGTTATGCACTTCAATCGTGCCTCCAATGGATTGAAGGAACCTTCGCATGCACTGGAACAGCCCGACTGGGAGATGACAATCGATTCGAGATCCTCAAGGATTGGCCGGCCAATTCCGGCATGGAATTGCAACAAGGCGTATGTGACTTCACTTAGGTCTCCAATGTCAGTGCACCTTGTCCTCCAGTGCTTTAAGAACTGCTGGATCACCCCGACTCCTTGCTTGTCAGCGAGTCGAAACATTTCTATCCCCCCCAACTTCCAGGAACCATAGCAGATCACTTTCGCAGTGTTCGATCGATACCCCATCTTCTGAAGTGCAGCCCGGCGTGGAGCCGACTCAATTTGATCGAGATCGACATCCTTGAAGAAAGTCGTCTCCAATGGTCAGCCTGCTTCCACTCCTGCAAGGAAATAGTTCTCTCAACTGAAAGGAAAGGAAATGTTGCTGTAGCAGCAGTTGAGGATGTTAGGTAGTTTAATGAGTATTGTAGTCACAATGTAGCACTCAAACCCTCACGCTTCCTCTGCGCATGAATGTTACATACTTCGAGCAACTCCAACACTTACAATAGTATTGTCGGAGCACCTCGTTGAGCGAGTATCTGCTGGACTGTTGACCATCGAATACTCACATCTTTTGTGTGAAATCACAACCTTTCCTTTCTCTATCGACAAAGGAAGCCAACCAAAATTTCTGATTCGGAGCCTGAACAAGAGCCACAGCCTCTATCCAGAGAAGAAAGAGCTGAAAGAAGAGCTCAGGCCGCACTGCAAGACGAAAGAATCTTTCAGGGCGCAAGAAGAAGATTACAGCAAAGAAGAGAAAGGCAACAAGCCCGAGCTGGAGCAATCATGGACGCGGCTCAGATCTCAGCACTTGTGACGGCAGCAGTGCAAGCGGCACTCCAGAATCAAGACGTGATTAATGCCATTCGCCCTCCAGCAAGAGTCATCCCAGCTGTTCCATTCGCAGTTACTCCTGCAGGAGCAGGAAACGACGCCTGGGACTTCACCACGTCGACAGGACTTAAGATCTTCATGGCATCGACTGCCCCTCTCCCAGTGCTCTACGATGGGAAAGAAGCAGGGCTTAGAGACTTTCTCAGGAAGATCCTGCAGAGAGCACAATCGTACGGATGGTCCTCGATCCTTATGGTGGCAGACACGGCTGGAAATGTCAAGAACATAACCACCCAGCACGGAAGTCTCAACTTGACCAACGTACAAGCTCATGCGACCACATACCTTAGGGCGCAACAGCGACAACACCAAGCGTCGGCCTGCCTCAGCAAGCTCATCATGGGATCGATCACCCCAAAGCTGGCCAATCGGTTAGCGACACGGAGCAACAACTACAACCTGAACGTTGCAGTCATTCCACCGGCACCACATGCAGCACCTGCACCAATCATCAAGGAAGACGGCACTTGCATGCTGTATGAACTGATCAGCATGGTTTCAATCGAAACCATAGCAACGGTAGCTATCCTCAACAAGAAACTCATCAATCTCGAGCATATCATGGAGCAATCCAAGTCCAACATCGAAGATTTCAACTTCGTCGTGGATGACTTGATCGCGCAATTGGATGCAAGGAGTGTTGCACCACCTCCAATGATCCACAGCCTCTTTGATGGTTATGCAAACTGTGCAGACCCTGAATTTACGAAGTACATTGCGTTCAAGCTCATGTGCTATGAAGACGGTACCATCCAGCTTGATTATGAGTCGCTCATGCACATGGCAGCCGAAAAGTACAAGTCGCTCGTGAGAAAGGACAAGTGGATGCACAAGAGTGAAGAACAATTGGAGATCATTGCTCTCAGGTCGGAGATCAGCGATTTAAAGGCGATGCCGTCAGTGCAGGCAGCTTCAGCTAACAAGAACTCAGAGAAGAAGGACCAAAAGAAGGTCAGCTACGCGGACAAGTTCGCCTGGAAGCTGGTTGAACCAAAGAGCGGTGAGCCGAAGGAAAAGACAGTGAACAACAAGACGTACATCTACTGTCCGTACCATGACACAACCAAATGGGTCCTCAAGGTCAACGACAAAGGAGTCGACCATCGCACCGGATGCACCAAGAAGAAGGAAGCCCTGGCTGCAGCGGCCATCAACAAGGAAGAGGATACCACCGCTGCTGCGCTTGCCGGTGCCATGGAAGACGTCGGTACAGCCACGGTGGATGTCAACCCCTGATGGTGGCGGAGTAGAGAATCGGTCACCACATTGACAGCTTATTGTAATCACGTTAGTGATCAACTTTTTGTTACTTGTGTAACCCAGACTCTACTCTTAGCACTTACCATAGTCCACATCATGGCGTCAGTCGACGGAACATTAGTCCGCACGAGGCTCGCCCTGATACAACTCGAAACGGCCTTTGATGACGCTGCAAGGGAAGCTCAACTTTCGTTGATGCTACTCGCGATGGCAGCTGAGAATGCAGGACCAGTAATCGAGTGGGCAAACACGTTCAATCAACATTTGATGTCTTGGTTCGTGTACGCAACAATCTTCATCCACCCAATCCAGCTGTGTTATCAGCTCTTGCAACTATCAATCACGGGCGCAATCGTCGCTCTACTCGACGCTTTCGCGTATTCGGAAGGAGGATCAGCGTTAGTTACCTTCTACGTCACAATGAGGTGCCTGCTATCGTGGTCACTTACGCTTTCAGAGCGACCAAAATACATCCCCAAGAGGAAAAGGGGCGCAAAGCCCATCATCAGAAAGATGAGAAAGATATCAACAACCATCGTCACGTACCTTTCGGACACGACGAAAGCCATCCACGGAACACTGTCAGTGATGTGCTCTCTCAATCACCTGGCAATCATCAGAGCTGCGGGAGTTCCGGAGCCGCCACCACGGCATGACAACCCCTTTGAAGATTCAGACGATGACGAAGGATCAGCGAGCGAGTACAGCTCATCAAACGACCGCACGATCACGATGCTCTGGGACCTGTCGGTACCAAGGAACGCCTCAGCACCGACGATTTTTCAACTCTTCATGAGGTTCATCCACGCACTCAAAGCTGGGGTCGGGATGGCCATAACAGAGGGAAACCCCATTGTCGCGTGCAGCCTAATCATTTGGTCACTCAGCGGTTCCACCAACGGCAACTCTGATGACCATCAATACGACACTGACTCAGTGATCATAGCAATCGACAACTGCTCATCCAGGTGCATCACCAACTGCATGCATGATTTCATCGACCAACCAGTGCCGGTGAAGGTGTCAGTGCAAGGAATAGGAGGATCAGTGACAGCAACGTACAAAGGGACTGTGAGATGGGCGATCGAGGATGAACAAGGAGTGGTGCATCACTTCCTCATACCTGACACGTATTACAACGCGGCAACCCCATTTCGACTGCTCTCTCCACAGCACTGGGCGAGAGCGGCAAATGACAACGCACCCAGGCGAAGAGGCACGTGGTGTGCCACGTATGAAGATGCCGTGGAGCTATTCTGGAAGCAAAGGAAATTCAAGAGAGTGATCAAGTTATCGGCATCAAGTAACATTGCCATGGTAAGGAGCGCCCCTTCGTACTCGAAGTTACACACTTTTTGCTCCAAAGCTCGCGAGGACCTAGGGCGAGGACCACACAATGAATTCGACCTGATGGCAATGCCAGCAGCAGTGGACGTGACTGATGACGAAAGTGACAGCTCACTGGATGAGTCTGACGGACAAGGTTCCGAGGGCGACAGAATGCACCCGGATCTTCCGCCGGAAGCGACACAAGAACAAGAGCGAAATGACGGCTTCCAGGACAAGATGACTCATGCATTTCGCATGAAGAAGGACCTGCACAGGATCGAGCAGGAACCGGTTAGGGACGAGAGGTACCTGAAGTACAAGACGGACCAAGCTGACATGTTGGCTTGGCATTATAGGCTCGGGCACATTTCGTTCGAGAGGATCAGGAAACTTGCTGAGAAGGGCGACTTACCTTCAAAGCTGGCAACAGCCAGAGCACCCAAATGTGCCAGCTGCATGTTTGGTAAGGCCACCAGAAGGCCATGGAGGACTCGTACTCCGAACAACAAAGCAGAGCCCTTGTCTGCAGATTTTTCAGGAGCAATCGTTGGTGTCGACCAGATGATATCGTCGTCACCGGGATTGATTGGACAGATGAGGGGGATACTGACGAGGAAGAGATACTCTGTCAGCACGGTCTTCGTGGACCACTACAGTGGGTTCACATATGTCCATTTCCAAGTATCGACATCGGCAGAACAGACCATCATGGCCAAGAGAGCGTTCGAGAGATATGCCAAGTCTTACGGCGTCATCGTCAAGCATTATCACGCTGACAATGGCATATTTGACAGCAAGGCTTTCACGGAGGAAGTTCATCGATGTGGTCAGTCGATCACCTATGCTGGAGTAAACGCTCATCACATGAACGGGAAGGCCGAGAAGAAGATCAGAGATCTGCAGGAGGCAGCGAGAACCATGATACTTCATGCCAAACAGAGATGGCCGTCGGCAATCAACGCCAATCTGTGGCCATTCGCGATCAGGTACGCAAGTGACATCGCGAACGCGGCCCCTAGTCTCGTGAGGAATGACCATGCGTCACCAGTGGAACTGTTTTCGGGAGTTGATGTCGCACCAAAGATCAAGAACACACACACTTTTGGCTCCCCAGTTTACGTCCTTGACAGGCGACTGCAGGAAGGGAAGTCGATACCCAAGTGGGAGCACAAGGCCAGGATTGGTGTCTTTCTTGGTTTGTCTCCACGGCACTCGAGGAAGATAGCATTGGTCCTGAGCCTAAAAACAGGCCTAGTCTCGCCACAGTTTCACTGTCAGTTCGACGACCTGTGCGATACACTGAGGCCATCGTCGGGAAACGACATTCCTGCTTCAAAGTGGCAAGAGAAGGCTGGATTCACCGACAAGGACGGAACAGACCACCATCGTGGAGAAGTTTCGAAAGAGAAGAATGTAACCAACGACGAAAATCTGGCTAGTCACGACCAAGACAAGACTCGGATCCACGAGGAGCGGCCAGCTCTGCGAGCTAGCGACATCCTGAGAGAGGACTTCGGAATCGAGGAACAAGCCAACCAAGACAATGACGAGGACTCACTACCGTCCGAAGCGGACGAATCCGACGAGGAATCCGTGCACGAGCAGCAGGGAGTAGGCGCACAACAACAGCCACGTGTGACGAGATCTGGAAGGAAGTTGCGGAGACCGCGCGATCTAGATATCTACGAGGTTGCGTATGCCGCGGTTCCATGGGAGGTTTTCCACGATGATGGCTACACGATACAAGACAAGATGGAAGATCCAATTGCTTTTGCAGCCTCCACCAATCCAGACATCATGTACATCGACGCAGCTCTGTCTGCGCACGACGCAAAGCACTTCAAGGAAGCCATGGTAAAAGAGATTCGCTCACATGAAGAGATGAAGAATTGGAGAATCGCAAAGAAAGCAGATATGCCACCAGGAACGAAGCTCCTCCCAGCAGTATGGGCATTCCGCAGGAAGAGAAGGATAGCTACACAAGAGATATACAAGTGGAAAGGGAGGCTCAACGTGCATGGAGGCAGGCAGACCAAGAATGTGAATTATTGTGCAATACACGGCTCTTAGCCAATGCAATACACGGCTCTTAGCCTTATTCGCGACTCGATCCTAGATAGGGTCTGAGTTCGACTCATGACGTAGTCCTTCGCGAATAGTCATTGGAGACACAGACCAATGACCCTCTACAATACTAGGTTGTATGATGAAACATCAGTCTAGAAATTAGCCAGTGGAGTATTCACGCATAGATAGCTAACGAATCTTCCACCGTTCGTTTTTGGATCGTGAGAGTAGATTACTACCCACCTACTCTATCACACTTTACAGTCTCCACGCGGGAGTTCAGATCTACGATCCTTTGATGATGATCTCTCTCCGTTGATTAGTTTCATAGCTTCATATCCTCTCATAACTTTCATTTCCTCAAACTCAAAACACGCGAAAGATCTTACACTACTTTAGCGTATTGCTGAACAAACATAGCTTTCAGCTACCTCAACCTATTCCTACATGAAGATTGCCAAAGACGCATACACCAGCTTCGAGTCTAAGCTGCGTGACAAACCAAATCCTTCCTCTACATCGACCTCGATGATGAATGCGAAATCGACGATTCTCGCTCTCCACCTACAAACTCGCACTGTCCAGCAGATGGCTAACAGGCCAAGTACCACTTCAAGGTCCAAATCATCAATGGTCTGAGACCCACGTCAGACCATCAAGTGGGCTGGACGATGAGAAGGTCTTCGTGGGCTCGCCTTTGCTACGCCTGAAGACAACATAACCTCCTCAGGGAGATTACTTCTAGCTCTGCAAGACAGTTAGAATCTAGCTTTCAGGCCATCGTGAAATACTTGGAATGCTTGCGCCAGATGCAGTCAACGCGATTCTCCACGCGACATACGGGCGGTGAAGACTGAAGCCATTTCCAAGCAGTTTCCAGGATGCCTGGAACGGAGCAGTCGCCTGCTTTGGACGACTGACATTAGTTTGGCATAAATGCCTGATCGAAGCGGTCTGTCCTACAAGGCCTTGAAAACAGAAACGTTCATGCGCGCAAGATGCGAAGCCGCGTATGTTACTGGGCTTGTCAACAACCTCAGTCGAAACACCGAGAACTTCCTCGTCTACCACCTTTTTGACCCAACCAAACGTTGAACCATGACGAAGTCATTGACATGTTTTGTCATGGAATTCCACATCGTGGATGAAGAAGATGAGAACACGACTTCGATCTTTTCAGCTCCTATCGGGAAACCATTGGATTCTGCAACGCATGGAATCCTCCGAATGAACAAGGGCGGATTCCAAGCAAGCTCCTCAAGAAGACAACAGCAAGAATACAAGCTACTCGCAACAACGAAACTCTTCCAAGAACGAAGAAAATGGTGGTACTACCACGAGCACACACAACTCGCTGACTGCATGACCGAAAAGGCTCAAGGCAAGTCTCAGTCTCATCTGCAACGAAAAACCAGCGACAAAAGAACAAGATTGGAAACGAGTCGACGACGCAAGCCTACACCAGAAGGAACTCTCTCCTCAATGAAAAGGTTCCAAACGGCTGAAGGCTGATCGCAAGAAGAAAACGAATGCAACATGTTGCCAAGCGCAATTGAAACTCTGACAACGAGGAGACGTCTCTCTGTTGGATCCATTAACATGATGGACAAGAAAAGGCGCAGTTGACAAAGGCCTTGCCGAATTACGACTTCAATCATTCGGATGGAGAGATCTCCATCTGAGGGTTAGGCCAAGATGAAATTCAACGGAACCATATTCCGATTTCTCATACCAAGTGAAAGATATCTCAATAAATAGTAAACAAGATTGTTTGCAACTAACGAAGTCCGGCAAATGATAATTGCCTATAACACAACAGACAGAACATCTGTCAGCCATCGTGAACTTCTCCATGCCGATCAACTCATACATGCAAGACAAGAGACCTCGAAACATCGTTCAGTAGATTTAACAGACACACGAAAGGGAAACGAAAACCCGTAAATAAACTATGTTGCTTAATGGATACAGAAGAATCCGGAACTTTTATTGCTCAAGCTCATTCTAAGATTTACTCATGAAGGATCATGGGGCGTCCAAACACTATGCTGCTCTATGAAGGAATTGAAAACCTGCACGAAGAGTAAGGGCACACTCGCATTCCTGAGTTCCACGATAAAGAATTAACAATGGAATTTAAACGTAACCAAGAACTTGGGGCGCAAGACATGAATCATAGTCAAGCTCTCTGCGATCTAAGAATCAGTTTGATTTCACTACCAATGTCATTGGGTGGAACCATGCATTTTTCCCGGCGAAAGAGAGCAG
>CAICTM010001195.1:0-34431 GCA_903772945.1 Seminavis robusta | reverse complement strand
GAGGAGAAGCAATGGACAGAAAGTTGACATGACATTCCAAATGCGCCTTCTTTTGCTACAAGAACAGTGCATTCATCCAGAACTACAAGCAATGCATCAATGATGCAAGAAAGGAATGGGCTAAGAATAGTACCAAGGTCTCCTCAAGCTAAAATGCCCTGCCAGCAGATGTGAACAGGAGGATTATGACAGTGATATTGATGTCATGTTGGACCTTTACAAAAAGATTGATGAGCCCCCAGCCCAGAACTAGAAAAACTAGTATAATTTCCCTAAGTAATTGATTTATGAGTACTCAGTGAGTACTCTATAGTACCACAAAGTACCTGTACTCACATGATACCCGTACTCACTTGACCCTGGGAATTGTGAGTATTACCCAGTACCCATACTCACTTGACTTTGGAATTGTGAGTACTACTCAGTACCCATACTCACATGCTAAAACAGTGTGAGTACCACGCCCTGACCAGCCCTACTCCGACATGTACTTGTAAGCTACATGTATGCATACATGTACATGTACATCATTGTACATGTACATGTTGTATGTACACGTACAGTTATGTATCGCAGCAAGGCTCCAATCTTCAATTCAATGACGTCTTTACGTCTTTCTTAAATAAGCTAAGAATGACTCGACTTAGTCATTCATGCATTCCTTGAAGATCCGAGGATGTTCTCTTGAACGAGAAGCGAGAAAAGTTCAAGAGTTCAAGAAGGCATTCCTGTGTGGAGCCGGAAGACAGTTTAGAAAGGTAGCTGAGGTAAACTTAGGGTTGAAGGTAAATATTACTTTTCATTTTTGTATTTACCGCAACTACAACTCGTAGTCTACCAGGTCCTGATTTCCAAAGTTGTCTTCCTGTGGTCGCCGCGGTACACGTAATAACATTGCAACCTCACCTGTACCGTACTAGCTAGTAGTTTGGAACCTCGACGCTGCCCGTCGAAAAAAGCGCAGAGGAATTGCGCAACTTTCTTAGCTAGCAGCAGGGAGGAAGTTGTTTACGTTGCTACCTGAAGGAGCCAACAGGTTGTCAGAGATCATAGTTTGTTTGCACCCACTCCCCATGCTATAGGTAGCTTGGTTTGAACAAGTAAAGTACTGTAGAAGTTCTAGTTTTATCTCCATGTACTATGTACAAGAATTGTTTCCGTACGTGTTCTGATAGTAATCCAGACACATTTCGTATCAAATGCTACCCCAGAACCCAGATCTCGCAACATTATCCATCATCAAGCAGTTACACATTGACGTCATCTAAAGACTCAATGTCAATCCCATCAGTGCTATTCGGCAAGGAGATGCAAGTGGAGAGGCAAGGTTGCGTGCTGCAAGTTGTGGACATGCCGTTCAACTCCTGGATCGAGTTAGGGTCTTCTTTGACAACAGCTTCTTTCTTAGGTCCAAATGATTGCTGCCAGTACCATAGCTGGCCAGTGTTCCAGGATGCTTTGTGCAGGGGTAGATCAATGAGATTGAAGATGACTGGCACAACAGGCTGCATGATCTTGTAGCCTAAGGATATTTCCTGCCAATTAAGGGCAAGAAAAGCCACCAACAAACCTGGGGGGATAACGAGAGTAAACAAGTATGCATAGCAGGCTGCAATCTTTCCAAAGAATGCCATCTGTCCTGGACTTGCAGCAACCAAAAAGCAGTCAATGCCACTTCTGCCATCACCACCATTGGACCATTCGGGATGGTTCCGTGCATGCATTCTGGTGTACCGACACACCATGTGCCAGCCATTCACTGGTTTGAGATAGGTGTCGAGTATCCCTCCATACACTAGCACACATAGACTCCCCGTGGAAGGGTTCCATTCCAAAACCAAGAGTAACGCACAGATCTCTACAAAGTGATGAATGGCACGCTGGGGAAGTGGATTCACCCAAATATGAAGGGCCCGGTCCATCATATAGTACGGAAAGAACGCCTTGATCACAGGAATTGCAGTGGCAAAGTATTCCTCGCTGTCGAGTGTAAACGCCTTCATCACAACGGCATATGCCAAAGTGGGCCCAAAAAAGAGGACAGAAATGCTGTCAACGATGGCAAAGGCGCTGTCATCTTGTACTTGCTTTGGAAGAGTTTTGAATGTCTTGCTCCACTTGTGAAGGCATGAAAGGGTGGTGTGATGCATAAATACTCTGATGGAGAGGAGAAAGAAGCAGATGGTATTGGTGTAGTCAAGCCACTTGAGTGTTTGCTTTGAGTTAACCAAGTACTCATGCAGAAGCAACGCGGCTACCGCGATGCCAGTCCAAATGACGGCAAGAAGGATTAGCCAAGCTCGGAAGAGGAACTGCTCATTCTCTGCGCATGATGAAGATGCCATGATCGAATTAGGGTTGATAGATTCGATTCGATTCGTTTGGGTTGTTTGCAATCTCTCTGGTTGGTTTATGTCTTCGAGCACTACCGACATGGTGGGTGCGGACAAAAGGAGGAAGTATACCGTATGGGGAAAGGAGGAAGGATCTGTGATCGAGTTGTGTGTGTGTGTGCAGCATTGCTTGCTCTTTGGTGGGAGTGCCTTGGTTAATTAACGAATATGCCAGCAGTTAATTGAAAAAGGTGCTTTGAGGAGAATGCATCATTCAAGGATTTATTGGGGTGACCACAGGCGTAAAACTTCATCGAACGAAATGCTTGTTTCAATCTTTGCCAAAAAGCAAAGAGCTCAGCCGCAACAACTTTGTGCTTTGCTTGCATCGATAGCTCTTGCTTGCCAGATTCCTTCCTTCCTCCAAGCCAAGGCTGTTCTGCTCCGAGAGCTGCTCCGAGTGTCTAATGGTTGTCATCACAGGTAAGACTGGCGCTTTTCAAGTTCATCGAGCGAAGGATCGCTTCGTCAGCGGTATACCCTAGCTACCACGCCAGTACGAGTGACAGTCGTAGTGTTTTGTCACCAGCACCTGTATCATTTTGCCCTTGATCTCTTCCACTACCGTCACGAGTGACTGTAGTCTTCTGACCCTTTTGATCCTCCCTGCCCCCCTACCTTGCACCTCCTTCCTCTTTGGTTTTGTTGCTCTTCTGCTCACTCGATAGCTTGTTCGGCTTCTGTTCGTGCATCCTGCCCTCCTCCTCTTTAACCCATCCTCCCCTAGCTAGTAACGACTCTCAGTATCATATTATTTGATTCTACTCACTGGTACCGAATGGCTGAGGCACCAGATGAACGACTGGTCATTACTTCCCGGGGCATTGTCTTTTTTGAATTTTGCAATGCCTTGCGGCGCCATCAAACTCGTTTCCACGAACAGAGAATGGCGATTGTCCGCTTGCACAAGTAAGCGCTTTCACGGGCCATCCGCCATCGCAAGCAGCAAAGCAACATCTTTTCATCTCTTTATGATGCAGGTACTGTGCCACACATGGCGTTGGGAAATGATTCACCGAAAGGCTGCGCGCAAGCAACTACTAGTACGATGTATACCACAGCCGAGGGTACGTAGCCTGAAATATCTAAGCCTACCTTTTGCAGCTCTCTGTGCTTTTGCCTTTGATACAAAATGTTTCAGAGGCACTCTCTTTTCACCTTCAACGTGCAAAACCATGTATTCCTTTGATGAGTTAGTTACCAGCAGTAACATGGCTGGAACGAACAGCTAGCTAGAGATTCGGGCTAAATACTCATGCTAACTAAGGTGCTCCAGTACTCATGCCCGAGAGCTATAATCAATCAATCATGCATGTTTAATCAGGACATTGTCCAACGAGAGTTTCTTTCTGGGCGCCGATGGTACACTGACAGGTTTTCCAAACCAAATGGTCCCCACTACTCGTTCATTCTCTGGCAGTCCAACTGCCTCGGCAAAGCGAGGATCAAAGTTGACCGGTCCCGTGGTCCATTTGGTGCCCATTCCATTGGCATGCAAACTGAGAGAGAGATTCTGGACAGCACAACAACAGGCGGCATAATCTTCCCGTGCCATGCTCATGGGATTGTCGTAGCTATTATCATTGTCATTGTCATCACTCACTAATTGCGTCACCACCAACCACCCCGGCATGGCTAACCATCGTTCCAACTTTTTGGCCCCGGCTGCCGGCCCCTTACTAGAAGATACGAGTTCGGCATTGAGTTCGCAGACTCTTTGAATAGCCTCGTTTCCCAGCAAATGAAATCGCCAGGGTTCGGTCAATTTGTGATTGGGAGCAAAGGTGGCAGCTTCCACGGCTGCCGTCAGTTTCATCTCCCAGTACGATGGAAGCTCGGCTTCAAAACTGTTAATGGTGCGACGTGACAAGAGCAACTCATGAATCTGTGATGACGGGGACGGCGACGAAAATGCGTCGACATGATGTTGTTGCCTGCTGCATGGAAATAATAGACCCAACAGGAGCAACGATAAGACACATGGGGAAGGGTGCCCAAAGCGCAGCATCATGGTGTGAAAATGACAGAAGAGACAAGAGACGAAGACGAGGGGCATGCTGATGATGTTGTGGGGCCGAAACTCGTCGACTGACGTCACAATGTCACAAGAAATCAGCCAAGTTGCTGCTTGCTTCCACCCTCGATCTTTCGATCTTTGAAACCAAGATACTGTAGCCCGACTCAATGTCAACACGTCAACAGCCAAAGGAGAGGAGGTGCCATCGATAGGTAGGCAAGCTTCTGGGACACCTATAGGGCTACGATATTGACTAACGAAAAAGCAATTAATTAATCCACCATGGCTGCTGCTGGTGCCGCTGCCGCGGCCGAAATGGAGCGGGCTGCCGCCGAAGCCACCAAGATTGTTTCTTCGCTTTTATATTTGGGAGATTCCGTCGATGTCAATACGGACAGCAGTCTTCGGTCTTGGCACCGCTCCAATCTATCTTTTGGAGAAGCGTACGCACTCTTGTGGCAACAGGACGATCAGGGGGGCAGGATCTCGCACAGCGAAGATAGTAATGCGCGGTTGATGGCAGCCCATTTGATCGACTTGCTATTTGCGGGTCGCGTCAAACTCTACTGGGGATTCAAAACCAGTTTGCTCAAAGGGCAATATGGAAAGCTACGATTGATGATTTCCTCTACAAACGGCGTCGAGGTGGCAGCGACGACCAAGTTGTTGCAACATTTAGGAGGGTATCAAGACGAACGTCGGGCGTCGGGGAAGAATCCAATTTCCTTGAACGATTTCATTTTGTTGCATATTGGAGATGCCAACTTTGAAAAGCGCAAGGGTATTGGTTACGAGCTAGAAAAGGAGACGTTTGGGGAATTGATCTCTCGTGGCATTCTCACGGAAGAAAAGAAAAAATCGTGGGTCTTTTTCCAGAAAACCGTCTACCCAACCAGCGATCCGACTCCGGAAGCCATGCTGGTGCAGGATCTGAGGGCTGTTTTAAAGGGAGACATGCCGTCCACTCCTCAGTTGGAAATCCTATTGAAGCTCATTTCCAGAACCACCAAAGTGTTCACTGCCGAGGAGGAAGCAGCGGATAAGGAACTACAAAAACGACGAAAGGCGTTCAAGCATGACGACGCGTTTACTCTTGTGGAACAAGAAAGGCAGCCAGTCGAGGGCCGTGTTACTGGTTACAACACTTCGCCCTTTAGTGCTACCCAAGAACTTTCGGTAAGATTAGTGGTGGATCAAGCAGAGCTTTGTTAGTTAATGGTGCTTGAAGAAGAAAACAGGGACAACCAGCTTTTCCTTTTGAGCTCTGGCTCGGTCCCCTGTTTCAAGTGATTTTGGTGATGCTGCGTCAAGTTCGCCTTTCCTGTTCCAGTATCCAATATTCTAGGGTGCTGGGATCTGGTGGCCTCTATCTGAACACCCCCAACTTTCCCATTCAGCTTCTTGCTGGGTTAACCTATCATGAGGATGGACAGGCGGTTTTGAGACTTTGCCATCTATCATGTTTGCCACTACTACCCCGTGTAATAAGTTATGCTCTCGGACCCTTCACCTTCTCGTCTCGTGCGTCTCGTGCACACCAAACATGTCCTCTTCTCGAAAGTTTGTACCGTACGATGTATAAGCTATTCTGATGGACTAACTTGTAAGCTTTAAAACGTGTATCTTTCAATGGTTGTTACTTCGAACTACTAAGCCTGCCTGCTGTAGCTCAACTCTAATGATGAATGTATGGTGTCTGTATTATGCATTCCTTGCAGTTTGTCATGAGGACCCGACCCATGGGAGATTTCAACTTGACTCGTCTCCATCCGAATCTTTGGGATGACAAAAGTCATGATCGTACTGATAGATCCAGGAAGTCTTGGACATACTTTCTGCGTCCAACCACTTTTTGGACAAAGACTTGCCCAACTGTTCCCAAAAGTTGTGCATATTCACAATGGTATCATCCGACCATTCTTCATGCTCACTCTTGATTCGAAAACTCAGTTCGGCGACAATGGGGTCCCCAACCCCCGTGTAGTCGATCATTTCATGGTCGCCGCTATCGGCTCGGATCCCATCCTGGGTCTTGTACCAGAGAGTGACTTTGGCCTGTGCAATGGCTTCATCATCACCATAATCATCATCATCCAGATAGACCCAAAAGTCTTCATAGGCAACCTCTGTAATGGTAGTGTTGCTGACCAAAGCCAAGGGTGTGGCCATGACAGTGTCATCAAATCCGAGATCCTTCTGGAACAAGTCTTTTGTATTCTCCCATACAGTGGAAACCGTTTTCAAGTTGCCCCTGCTGTGTTTTGGCAGATCCTTCATGCCAAAATAGCATTTCTGACTGAAACTGTAGACACTACCGGTCCAGTCAAAATGACCAAGATCTTCTTCAAACTTGTTCTTGTAGTCCTGGGAAACGTCAGTGTTGCACCCTTCTACATACGGCATCCTAACTGTACTATGGTACCGATCCCCACTGCGAGCCTTGAGCATGGCCTCCCAGGGATCATTGGACCATTCGTCCAAAGGACGTCGAAGTCGCATGGTCAATCCATTGTGACGCAACAAACAGCTGCCGGGAGTGTCAAAGTACCGCACCAATCGAGGGGTATCTTCCTTGAGTTCAAACTCTCCTTGGGTGTCGACTGCATTGGCGGCGGCTGCCACCACTGTCAGGTCCTTTTGCAACTCCTCCAAGACGGCCATGACTGTGTCTACACGTTGCTCTTCGGAAGGACTGGCAAACAAGGACGCTTGCAACATGGCCTTGTACTCGCGAGAATTCAACTCTGCATTGGGCCATGCCAAGCTGCCAGCGGCCGACGACGCGAGCAATACGAATCTCAAGAGGAAACCGTTCATCATCATCATCATCAATTGAATTGTCAGCTATCTAGCTTGTAGCCGTTGAAACGAGAAGGGAAAAAGAAGAAAGGATACCAGGTTGGACTGGGTTTTGTGATCGCTACTTGCTCAGCTACTCAGCTGCTGCTCGAGGTGAGTGAGTTGACTTCGCTGCACTGTTGTCTGGCAAAGAATGCAGGCCAGACATGAAACGTTTCTCTTCTTTGCTGTCCCTCTTTTAGGTTTGTCGATCCAACAACAGTTCTGCATGATGGCAACACCTGGTCAAGCACCTGGCAAGAAGAGATCCGAAGGTCGCATTGGGAATTTCAAGGTGTGCGCTCGGTGGCTTATGCTTATGCTTATCCTTAACGTAAGCGTTAACCTTAACTTTCTCATGACTGGAAGCTGTCAGTAATTCACGTTCGCGCAATCGCGCCGTAGGATCTTTCTCTAAAACTCTCGTGGAGTTGGATCTTGGGTTGCACACCCACCTCCACCACCGGAAATTGGGAAGTGCCGATCTCTTCGACCATGGCAACAAACCAAACTCTCAGCTCATCCTTCATCAGCTCTATCTCATCTCAGCGCTGTTGCCAACCAAGACGTCAATACATTGCCAACCCTCATTCTCAACAGTACACTTAGCTAGCTAGTACCTCAGACAATCTGTGGGCATTTGTGTAGATCAATCTCTCCAAGTCTATACAGTATCATTATACCCTTGGATACCCCTGTCTGTCAGAACATCCGTATCCCCTCCTTTACAGCATCATGTTGGTTTTATTTGAAACCCCTGCCGGGTACTCTCTGTTCAAGGTAGGTTCCTTCCTTAGCTTTGTGGCTCGACTCTTTCGATTGATGTATACCCATCTATCTTACATATCCTAACAAATGAATACCCCTCTCTTTTGACTGTGTATGGATGATATTAGGTAGCAGACGAGAAAAAGTTTCAAAAGACGGACGCAGACGATTTGTTTGACAAGTACTTTTCGTCGGATGTCACCAAAGCCAAAAAGATTTTGGAACCAGTGTCGTTTGAACCATTCCAAGACACGGCCGATGCCGTAGTGGCCATGACGGCCTGCATTGAAGGCAAAGTCAGTGCCAGTTTGAAGAAATTCTTGAAGAAAAAGCTCAAACAACACGGGGATGCGGTGCTGGCCGTGGCCGACAAGGGCATGGCCACGTCCCTCAAAGAAAATGTCAAGAACATTCAAGTGGTTCACAATGACAAGACACAGGAATTGTTTCGGGGAATTCGCACGTACATGGAAGAATTGCTGTGCAGTGATGACTCCACGGACAAGAATGGTGTTTCCAAGGACGATTTGCGCGCCATGCAATTGGGATTGAGTCATTCGTTAGGGCGATACAAACTCAAATTCAGTGCCGACAAGGTCGATACCATGGTCATTCAAGCCGTGGGATTGCTCGATGAACTCGACAAGGAAATCAATACGTACGCCATGCGCGTCAAGGAATGGTACGGATGGCATTTCCCAGAATTGCAGGCATTGGTATCCGACAATGTACACTACTCCAAATTGGTACTCAAATGTGGACTCCGACCGCAGTTCAAGAATACCGATCTCAGTTCCATTTTAGAAGATGAATCCCAACAGAATACCGTCAAGGAAGCGGCCGAAATCAGTATGGGAACGGAGATTGCCGATGTCGATGTCATTCACATTCAATCGTTAGCGGAACAGGTACTCTCCATGACGGAATATCGTGCGCAACTCTTTGATTATCTCAAGAATCGCATGAATGCCATTGCTCCCAACTTGACCATTCTCGTGGGAGAACTAGTAGGCGCTCGACTCATTTCGCATGCCGGCAGTCTCATGAATTTGGCCAAACAACCGGCATCGACGTCCAATTTTGGGTGCGAAAAGGCACTCTTTCGAGCGCTCAAAACCAAACACGACACTCCCAAATACGGACTCATCTATCACGCGTCACTCATTGGACAAGCACCACCGAAACACAAGGGAAAGATTAGTCGTGTCCTTGCCGCCAAGTGCGCCTTGGCCATTCGTGTCGATGCCCTTAGTGACGATCCGTTGGACGGATCACCACTCGATACGACGATTGGATTTGAAGGACGAGCCAAAGTCGAAGCGCGATTGCGACAATTGGAAGGTGGTGGTGTGGCAACAACACCGAGTAGTGGTGGCATGACGGCCAAGAAAACGGCACGGTACGATCCGGTCGCCGCGAAAACGGGGGCGTCAGCGTCCAACTACAATGATGCCAGTGACATGGTGTTGGATACAAAGAATAGTGACGACGAAGCAGAAGAAACTAATGGTG
Organism: Seminavis robusta; assembly: GCA_903772945.1. NCBI lineage: Eukaryota > Bacillariophyta > Bacillariophyceae > Naviculales > Naviculaceae > Seminavis > Seminavis robusta. The sequence goes on along the minus strand of CAICTM010001195.1, from coordinate 24,903 downwards.
ACAAGACACCCAAGGACAAGAAGAAAAAGGCCAAAAAGGAAAAGAAATCTTCGGAAAAGAAAAAGAGCAAGAAACGCAAGGCAGACGACGACGATGATGACAGCGACGAAAAGGGTGAGAATGGCGACAATAAGGCGGACAGCGAAGACGAAGCCGCGAGAAAGGCAGCCAAGAAAGCAGCAAAGAAGGCCAAAAAGGAGAAACGAAAATCAAAAGAGTAATCGCATTGAATCCTTGGAAATATTGGATTGGACTCTCCTGTTCCGTCTTCTTGTCCTGGCTACCTTTCCAGCTTTTCCGTTGTCGCGCCTGTAGTTCATAAGCACTACTACTACATCCTAGATAGTCTTTACATAGTATAGTTTGCGTGTACCTCTCCGCCAGGATGTCGTCATTGTATCATCTACGTGTAGCAGCATTCTAATTCCGTTTTGCTTGCCTTATTTGAATGAGTAGAACAGAAAGTGCACTCCGATAAGTAGTATGTGAAAAGTGGTTGTGGACAGAGTAGCAGCGCCAATGGAGGAGGGTGGAACGGCCGTCATTGATTTGTTAGTGCATCGTGATTGTAGAGGGATGATTGTGGTATTTGGGGGGCTGTTCAAACAAGGACACCAACTGCATCCACAGAGGCCCTCACTGCAATCAAATGCTAGGCCTACCCATGAAGAACCATTCCACCTGCCCATGTGACACAGCTCTTCAGGAATGGTTCCCGTGACACAAGTGGAATTGATTGTCAGGCCAGTCAAGAATCCACTTGTAACCAGAGACCCCAATTCATGTGGAAGATTCCCTGTCAGATCGTTTTGATGCAAAAGAAGGTACTTTACATTGGGCATGAGCCCAAGCTCTGAAGGAATCTGACCTTGCAGTTGATTCTCACTCAAATCCAGCCACACAAGATCAGAAAGTAACCCAAGCTCGCTTGGAATGGCCCCAGTGAGGGAATTTTGAGCGAGGTTCAGCCGAACGCCCTCGGCAAATCTTCCCAATTCAGTTGGAATCGATCCGGTTAGTAAGTTTTGAGACATGATAACACCATTAAACCCCGCTTCAAATAGTTTCCCCACCATGTCCAGAAGTGCCTCTTTATTATTATGTGTTGGAGCTTTCTCTTCCAACAAAGCATAATACTTTGGTGTGTACAAAATAGGATCTTGCAAAAGCATACCCAGTTCTGAAGGAATTGTGCCGGTGATCATGTTGGAATGGATGTTCAGAACGTGAGCACTGGTGAGTCCCAGCTCTGTTGGAATCGTGGAATTCAGATCATTTCCTTCCAACCAAATGCCTAAGGGATGGATTATACCCAGTTCTGATGGTATACGCCCCTCAAGCCCCGAGAGAGCTAAATCCAACACAGTCATGTTTTCCAGCATGCTCAGTTGTGATGGGATTGTGCCCTGGAAGGTGTTATTATCTGTTGTCAGACTCAGGAGTTTGGTGAGTTGGCCCAGCTCGGTAGGAAGCTCCCCAGTCATTGTATTTTCTGAGAACATTAGAACTTCAAGCCGATGAAGGTTGCCAATCTCCGAAGGGATGGGGCCCCTCAGCATTGGATTGCCGGTGACATCTATTGACCTGAGACACGTAAGGAGAGTCAACTCTGGAGGAATAGTGCCCCCCAGGCTGTTATTGACAAGCCACAGATGATTCAGCTGATGGCTTGTTTCTTCAAATAGGTTGTATGTGTAGAGGAGGTCGTGCCAAGGAATCCATTTAGGAATATGATTGGAGTACCAGTCAGTTTCATTGATCGTGTATGATAACCAATTCTCGGTTGATTTCCAGCTTGTTTCTCCTCCTGTAGCATAGTAGAAGCAGGCCAGTGCAAACCTCTGTTTTAGTTGCCATGGTTCATACCGGTGGGAGCAAAAGTTTGGGTTGTTGATAGTCCAATTAAATGCCTTCGCCTGAGGTGATAGCATTGCAAATGGAAGTGGAGTCATTACCGAGGATGCATTGGGAGAGTTGTCCTTGGTCACACCGAGGGCCTCCTTAGTATAATCCGGTAAAAGGGAGAGCATGTAGTCTTTCCTAGGGATGTCACCAACGTTGGGATCGATGTGGCAGGGATTATTGGAGCGACCCGCCGCGGGCTGATCGTTGAAGTGGCTTTTGAGATGGAAACTCAGAACCACCGCAATGACCATGACAAGAAGTGCTGCAACAATGCATGTTCGCATAGCACGCATGTCCCGGATACGTTTGTGCTCTGTCGACTTTCTTCTCTTGTGCTGACTTGCCACAAAATCATCCGGTTCAGGCTGTGCACGGGGGATCTCTGATACAGGGTTGGCTGTGGCCAAGACTGCCTCTGGATCCGCAGGTGTGGCAGTTGGAGAATGATTGGATTCATTGTAGTCTGCATCATCAATAAGGTTGGCATTGGATTCAACCGCAGTGGAAATGTCCTCAGGTCTGGGTCCAGACACAGAATATGCTCCGGGAAGGACTTGGTCTTCACGAGCAAAGAGATCACACACAGAGATAGAAACCTGGTTGGGTTCTTCCAAAGTAAGAGACAAGACGGCGGCTGTGTGATTGGACACATGATGGCGAGAGATGGAAAGATCCATGGACTCATCAACATGTGGGGACGCTTCTTGAACCACCGCTGATTCTTCATCTTTACTGTGGTCACTGCTACTTTCTGCGGATTTTGGTCTGAAGAAGCTGAGACGTCCTGGGCTGATTCTTTCTACTGCGCTCTGCTGTTGTTGACCATCCGCATCACGGTTGGCATAGTCATCGAAGGCTTCCCTGGCATTGGTGAGTTCTCGAATAACTTTGCCCACGATCACTTCCATAAAGTTGGGTTCGCTTTCTTCCTTTCCCGCACCGTCCGTATCTTCTTCATCCGCACCTTCACTACCATCCTCGACCCTTCTTTCATCATCAGTGCTGCTGCTGCTGCTGTTGCTGTTGCTGCTTCCTTCTTCTTGACTCATGCTTCTTTACCATTACCATGCAGGGGCTAACTTTCACAAAGATCTCACTGAAATTATTATGTGCGCAATGCTACTCACAGCCCAACCATTGGATCGTGCCAACCATTGGATTATTGAGCGAAACCTCCCGAGGATGGGGTAAAAAGGGGTAAATTCAGCTCCGAGCGGAACTTCACTTCACGATCGGCACAACACTTTGATCTGAACTCCCATTTTTCATTATCTTCATTTTTGAGCATCATAGTGAGTTGGTAGATATACCCATAGCAGTTTAACCAATAGAGTCAACCTGGCAATAACTTATGAGATAGGGGGATACATAATTTGGACGTGGCGGTCGCAGTGGTGGTAGTGGCTTCCCCATTTGCTGGCTGTGGAAGGGACGAATGGCTAGCGAAGTGGGGCAGCCATTTTTCTACATTTTTTGCTGTGCAATACAGGTCAGCTAGTCTCTGGCCCCACTGCTTGCTCTATTGGGCCCAACCAATAGAGCTATGCCTACAAACATGACTCCCAACAGCAAGGGTAGAAGGGCCGAACCTGTCACTCCTGTTCAAAGAACCACCAAAATTGATGCTGGGGTAGCTTCCTTTGGAAAATTGACCCAGACAGGGAAGACAATGTCAGAGGCATCTAAAGTACTGGATTACCGATGCTCATGGTGTACTTACAGACCGCACCTCTTCTAGAGCACAAAAGAGGAAAGCTGCCGAGGAACTCACCACAGTTAGTCAGTACTTGAAGCAATCCTCGTCTGATATTGACAAGAATTTGCAGAAACTTGCTCCATTTCCTGGCTTTGATACTCGGGCTTTGGCTATTATTGATAAAGCCAATCGGGAAAATGCTCCAACCAACACACAGATACCACCCACTCCCATTGGAAAAGTTCAAGCTATGATCCATGACAGTCATACCATTACAACTGTAACTACACCAGCGGCTAAAAGGAAGTCAGCTCCATCAATAGCAGCTAACAACAGTACTGCCGAAGAATCCCTGGCTCCACCTCCATCCAATGCTCTGTTTACGATCGACGGGAGGCCATAGCAGTGATCACGTCTTTCAAGAAGAACAGTCGTGAGCGTGGTCGGGTTGTTCGAGAGATTCTGGAACAGAAGTATGTACCTGTTGGCCGCTCAGGTCTTCTTTGGACAGTCAAGCAATTTGAAGATCATGTCATTGAAGGCGGCACGACTCAAACTTTCCCCAATGATGAGTGGCATGTAAGAAGGGAAAAGCCTCTTACTTTCTGCCCAGTCTGTAGAAAGAAATTGTTAAGAATCTGCGTGCCATCCAAGAGATCATTCTTCGCAGAAAGAAATTGCAAAGGAAGATGCAAGACAAGAGAACAAGGAGGAAGCTTGCCAAAGGTCGGTGTGTTGCTCTACGAGAATCTGCCATTACTCCCCGCAGAAACACTATGAGACGATACACCCGAGCCATAGCCGGAATGAATCAGAGCAGCTGTGTCAAGAAGGCAGTGCATAAGACGGAAACACGAGTCACGGCTGAGGGATCGCTTCGATCGACTGGTGCCTTTGGGGCCACCGCCATTTTCTCTCAGTTCTTAGTTGTGGAAAGACTGTGTCCCACTCTGGCAAAATATCTACGTGACGAAGCTACCGAATCAGAATGCTTCACCTATGATGTTGTCAGCAAATGCATTTTAGATGTGGTCTCCCAGTCTCTCATATCCGTCCATTGTACGTAGTCCAGCCCTTGAGCTTCTTGTTCTTAACTCTTTCAACTGACCCATGAATGCGAGTTTCACCTTAGTTAGTAACCGGAATATGAGCAATCGAGGATTTCACATGATTTGATTCAATGAAGTGTATGTAACTTCGGTTTCAACCCACGAAGCAAATACCGGACGCAAATCAATATACACTACCAGTCCATCGCCAGCTACTGCCACTGGCATTCGGAGTAAAAATGACGAACTTATGACACGCTTCTGGATGTACTGGCCCCGTGTGTGGATGACAATTGCTTGTGGTCTTGAATGAGCTTAGCTTCCAAAGACCAATGCAAGGATGGAGTGTTGGTTCTCCAAATCAATGGTTTGTGTGTTGGTGGTGGCGGTGTCTCGGTTAGTCGTGAGGACCCGGGCTTTGTTGTTTTTGTTCGCAATGATGGCGACAATGAAACAGATAAAGTCAAGTATAGGCATTTTATAAAAGATTGCTTCTTGCCTTGGGTTGATAATATACGTGTGAAAGAGGGGTGGGAACGGGGAACTCCTATCCCTGATAGCCTGACTGCTGTGGCTTGGTGTGACGGCGACATTGCCCAGTTGGCAACGATCGCCGAAGAATCTACTCTCAGTCAATATAGAGAGAGGAAGATACACCCATGTAAGCAGTCTGCAGCACGGTCTGCAACTGAACAGGCCGCTGATCTGAGTCCCAAATTCAAATTGGAAAAGGCAATAGGCAAATCTACAACGAACAAAGATATTCCACCGGCTGCTCATAGCTTTAAGAATGAGATTTGCAATACATTTGCAAGAGCCAGACATAAAATTGGATTGAACCTGCCCTCACGGAAACTGAACGCATTGATTGACTTCATTAGCAAGCATCCAGCTGTATTGTCTAAGGCTGTTTCATCCCATATTATTGGTGCCGGCTTTTATGAAAATGGCATGGTATCAACACCTTTTGGAGTCCAGGGATTGGCATTGCCAGACTTTGATGGAATACTTTCAACATGCAGCAAACAAATGAAAATAGATGAAGTCAATCTTATGAAGAATCATTTTCCCAGACTGGTCCAGGAAGTGATTGATCATGGCCATGTGGCGGAAACTGTTTTTGATGACTTGGGGTTCCCCATGGATCTTGATTCTGAGGGACAGTCTGTTCCCAAACATCAAGGTGTCTCCCAGGAGCATCGTCAACGTGCAAAATGCCTTGATCATGAGTACCAGATACAGCTCCGTGCCACCAAGATCTTAGCAGCCAATGCCAAGCAGGAGAATCTGTATCAGAAAGAGTGCAAACGATACAAAGATCTCATCGATACTAATGAAGCATGCGAGAAGAAGCTGAATGAAGCTCTGCAATTAGGCAACTTAGATTTTGCTCAAGCTACATTGGCGCATTTTGATGGACCGACTAAGCCAGAGCTGCAAGCATTTGTCCATGTTCGAACGTTTCCGACGGTCAACAAAACAAGAGATTGGCCCAGAGATTTGGCTGCGGGTTGGCCCCCCAAAAAGGGGAAATCCACGGATCTATTGTACCGGAGACCGAAAAGTGCCTGGTTGTGCTAGCCTATTTGAATGCAAGAATAAACCGGTGATTATTGAGTAAAACCAAAAGAGCGGTGACAAAAGACGCAAAAACCAATTCAATGCGCCACATTTGGAGCGGTGAAATTGTGATTGTCGTAGTCTGTCCAGATTCAGTGTCAATGACTATGTATCGGCATCTACTTTTATGAGAACCGACTCGTGGAGGAACGAGGCAGGTCGGCTGTTTGGTTTTGGTATGAACGATGTTGATCCAACTTTGCTATCGAAAGCAGATTTTTTGCAGTCAATGTTAGTTGCTAGATTGGAATGGCTGGTCAATGGAAGTCAGCGTGTTAAAGAACATAACAGAGCCAACTGGTGCTGGGACTTCCAAGCAAAGACACTTGGTTATGTATGTGCACTGTTTGTTATGAAAGACATGATTGTGGACGATTTGGGGTGTCTTAAACCAACGGACAACCTGCTGGCTGATCCATCCAACTTCAAGCTGGTTACTATTACAATGCGAGTTGACGGTGCCTATTTCTATTGGGACAAGAATCGAAGGCAATGGGTCCGTGCCGGAATGGTCGCAAGCTCTTCTGTCAGCCCTGGTCGGTACATGTACCAAAGGGACGTGGAGCATAAGAATGGTGCCAAGCTGACTACTGCAGAAGCCAGAAAATCAGAATTCTATACAGGCTACCCTCTTCTAGGAGATGCGGATCCTTTATCATTTGGTGGTGGAAGGCAGGGCTTCTTTGAAAACTTAGAACAATATGTTGGCTTGGGTGCGACTTTGCCGGCTGCCGGTCCAAGCTTTGGAGCCAGACTTGATGAACAAACTTCACAATTGGTTAGGCTATTTGATGTCACTCAAGCAGAATCCGAAAAGTTTAAAACAATGAACAGCAAGCTCACGCATGTTGAGAACAAAAGAAGAGCCATCCATTACATGTTGGAATGCGCGTGTGGTTTGCTGCTTGCTCCCAGCTGTAATATCTCAAGCAACCCTGGCTGGGAGCAAGCTTTAAAGCAATACAGTTAGATGGTAGTGGTAATGTAGTAGTGAACAAGCTATTTGTAGCTGTAACATGACTAGCTAGGTACTAGCTAGCTAGCTAGCATAGATGGCAAAGGCAGTGGAAGCACGTCACGGACATTCTTAATAGCAAGGTATTTTAAATTTTACTTTTTGCATTTCGCTGATTATTTAGTCAATTTACGTTTTATACAAGCTGGTTTTGCGATGGTGTGCGGCGCGCAGGTGGCCTGTACGAGATGTACTAGTTTGGACCAATCCAATGGTTGGGTCGCGAGTAGAATGCGGACTTCTTTTTTATCCAGGATAGAGTCAAAGCATGCAAGCAAGGACCGGCTAAGTAGATCTGTGGTAAGATAGGCTCAATACGCTTTGAGTACCTTTTGAAGACCAGACTTGTGTCGAATCGAATCGAATCGAATCGAATCGAATCAATTCTGGAAAAGTGTATTTGCACCAGCTCTACTGTGTTAAACCTTGAACATTGCAGCTGACGTCAGTGGCGGAGCTCCAGGTGCGACCATGGCGCCATGGTTGCCTCCGGATTACGGTCATAAGCACTGGTACGTTCTAGCTAGCAAGATAGTCTTTGCATATTCTAGTTTTGGCATGTATCGGTACCTCTCCGCTACTAGCTAGGAATTCGTCAGCTCATCTTCGGGTGGCAGCACCACCACGAGCTGCCGTCGGCGACAAAAAAGCTGTCATGCAGCTCTTCTCCAGTTGTAACGAGGCTCTGTGTGATGCATGAGTTGCAGCCATTGAAAACATCCGAGATGCGCTTTTCGTTCGTTCGTTCGTCGTGGCACTACCATACTTGTCTGCCTTGATGAGACACGTTTATTGTTGGGTATAATTTGTCAGCTCCGCCCATCGGTAGCGCAAAGGTGGGTGGCAGCTTCTGGAAAAAGCAGGTTCTTTCTATCATAGCATCCTTCTTCACTTTCACTATTCCTTCCTTTCGTTTCCTATTCTTTTCGTTTTCTTTCTATTCAATCCATTCATTCATTCAGCACTTCCATTCAGTACCTCCATGTAAAATCAATCAATCAATTCGAATAATCCTAGCTTCAATCAATCGCATGAGTATCTGCGACTTGGTACCGCCCACCAATAGATTGTTTTGTCGGGCCAGCTCTTTGAGTTGTTGTAGATTGTACTCGGGTCCTCGTTCATCAATCCAAGTCCGCCGTGCCTTCCACAATCGCAATTGCTTCACTTCGGTTTGGAGTTGTTCCTTTTCCATCCTTAGTTGGTCGAGTTCATCTTGTCCCGAAAGAGCAACCCGTGCCAGTGCCTTGGCCTTGGGGGTGACCTCGACGACTGTATCGAGTGTTTTCCGGCCCAACTGTATGACAAAATATCAAGGTATCAAGATAGAGAGAGACAAGTGAGGAAAACTATACAACACAGCAAGTCAAAAAAAGGTATACACAAATAGGTATCAGTACTCACCATCCTAGCAATGGCCCCAACAGGATTGTCTTCTTCAGTGGGATTGCGACTGGCGACAAAGGCAATTCCTGCCGTGGCCATGCCCGCTAAAACCAAACTTTGTGTGGCGACCAAACAGGCAATCCCTGCTGCCACTCCCGCCGCCACGGAAATACTCCAGGTCGATACGACGGGAGGTGAGACTTGTTCCACGGCGCGAGTCACACTGGCTTGATCCACGCGGGCTTGAGCACTGGCTCGCACTTGTTGTTCCACCACAAAAATATCGTCATCCGCTACCACTGGTGGTTGTCGATTAATGTTGTTGTCCAAGGCAGGAGGACGCGATTGTCCAGGACCCCAGCCCCAATCATGTAGTACTACCACGGATGATCTTCGCCGTCGTTGTCTTATTATTGGATGCAAGCATCTTTGACTTGGACTTCTATTATCAATTCTTATTGTAGAAAAAGCTCCGGAAGCCGTACAGCACACCACACAAATCACAGACAACCAAAGAAGAAACTTCATCACTACTAGACTATCTAGCTAGCTACTGGCTTGGATGTTGACTGTTGCTTTGCATGTCCTTTGGAGGGTTGCCACTCTTACTTTCAAAGTACAGTAAGTGCGTCACATGGATGGTGCCATGGTCGCCCAGGACCCAGGATGCTTTCTCTGGAATGCTCAATAAGCCTGCGAGTACCTACCGGTATCCAAAGCACACGAAACCCTGCCGTAACGCCGCAGCGGCATCACGAGCATAGTTGGGGTTAGGGTTGTTACTGTACCGATGAACCCTTGCTCGGGTCCTTGGACACGTCATTTTCCCCTCCATCGTCTTTCGTTTCTCGTTCCCCCATAACGGTACCCTTGAGAACAGTTTGAAGCTCAACTTCAAACAGTTCTCAATGCAAGGGACGACAGGCACTAGCTAGCTAGCTAGTAGGGACGTTATCATTACTCTAGCTAGCTAGCTAGCTAGTAGAATGACATAATGCTGGGTTGAAGCTCGATGGATTTAGAAGAGTCACAGTAGACTCGAGACTGCTATGAGCTTCTTGGACATTTACTTCTGAAGGGCTTTTTAATCCTTTCTCAGAGCACTGTACGGTACTGTTTCACAATCTTAAAATCCTCAATGGCCAGAAGTACCCGTACCGCTAGGCTAGCTCTGTTGTGGCGGCTCTTGGTGAAACAGGGGCTGTACTCCTTGAGAGCTACAGTATAGATACTGTATTAAGGGATTTGCGAAGCCTATCCAGTAGATCTTGGACACATTCTTCAGACGATGCAATCGTTGTCTCACATCTCGCATCGCTGCGATCGAGAGAGTTTCCCCCTGCATGCATAGTCTAGTATCTCGTCACAAACCAAAAGAGGACAACTTCTATTTTTGAGTGACCTCGATCCTCCTCTTGGAACGCATTTTCTCAACACCCACAGTCCACTCTACCATATAGATACACACATCCGATCAGTTGACTCGTATTGTAATATTGTTCGCACGAACAGTATCAACAGAAAGAACTTCCAGGTATACGGAAGGTAAGTGGACAATGGAAGATAAGAGAGCAAGTCCTCGAGATTCGAAGCATGAGCCAGAAGAAATAAATCGAAAAACTGTGAATCCTATCAATTAGTCTAATCGATCGTTTGGGGTGTTGGCTGACAATGATCTAACAAAACAGTACTCTTGTCCTCCAAAAAACAGCCAAGAATGGATGACGATCAAGCCCCGAAGGACGGGCCATTCGCCTCTGAACCCGATATGGCAACATTTCCAGAAGATGAGATTGACTTGCTGGACGCCCCGTTAGATACAGCAGAAATGGGTGAAATCCCTGTATGGAACCATTCCAGAAGGAGTAATGGGCCTCCTCGATTTGCGTCATCCCACCTCATGGAAGCACCGGAAGATGACGATGATGACTGGTCTGGCCCACGCCTCCCCAGTCACTCTTTGATTGATTCCAAACTCATGGAGGACCCAACCAATTACAAGTCAGTTCAGATTGAGCTACAAGATGCAGTAGAGGGTGTCGATGAAGCAGACTCCAACAGTGAGTCTGCTGGTTCTATTGATCCTGACAAACTTGAGCAACAAATTCGTGACGGCTTCATCAAGAGTGCATTGACTGAACTTGCAATGCTAAATCTATATGATCTCTGCTGGTGGCTATTCAAGTGGCCCCGACTTATCATCAGCTATCTCTTAGGTGCATTGGGGTGTAAGCGATGGTTTGGCTTGGATGAGCCAGACGAAGAAAAGAAGGACTATCCAACAGTCTATAAAGAGATGTCAGTGGAAGCCACCAAGGCAGCCAATGCAAATGTTGCTGCTGGGCCTCAAGCAATGCAGGCAGCTCCAACAGCCCAACGATCAACACTCGCTGCTACAACAACTGCGGCTGTGGCCGCTGGCATCGCTATTACTGCTGCGGTGATGACCACTCGGACTCCCGGTGCAGCCCCACCAGCTGACAGCTACTCCAGACCTCTTTGTAATAGCTCCTCGGCTGATGATTATGTGGTCAAGATGGGCATCACGCGTCTAGTTGTGCAGAATGTTACTCCCGAGGAGGTCAATGCCAACAAAGACAACCTGGAAGAAGCATTCCGCGACATCTTCAAAAACCAGACTGATGCCTGTGCTGATGAATATGAGCGCTTCATGCTGGGGAATGAACTTGTCCAGGTTGAGAATATCACAGCTGGAGACACCCCTTTGACACTCACAGTCTGGGAATCCAATGTTAGCTGTATCGGATGCCCAGACATCAATCCCCTATTTGATGAGGGCCCAAGTCCAGGTGCTCCAGAAGAGTCAGCAAATGATATAGACATCAATGAAAGGTTCGATGATTTTGTTACTCGCATGTCGCCGGAGATTGCTGCTACCATCGATGACACTACTAAGAAAGCTGACGGCCCTACCCTAACCCAACCACAACCATCCACGCCCAAGACACGGAATACCCCCATTGTGTATATTGATGCTGTGGATCCAAACAACCCAGATGTGATTATTGAAAGCCAGGGAACCATGCCAGAGAAGATGGAGGTTCCCAACAAGGAGATTCCTCCCGTTACAAGCAGTCTTCCAGAAAACAGTGATAGAGGCGATGAAACAGCACCGAATGACCAGGAACCCCCCGTTGCCACACCAGAGGACCAGCCGACTGCTACAACATCAAACAATCAGGCCCCGTCCACTCCAAACCTGATTAATAACGAAGACAACCTGGCACCTTCAGCCAAAGACAGGGGCATCAATCAGGCCCCATCAGCCTCAAATGGAAACAACAAAAACAACCCAGGCAGTACACCCACCACCAGCAACAACCCTGACAACCAGGCTCCATCCGCCACAAACGGCAGTACTATAGAGGCGCCCTCCATCACCAATGATACCGGTATCAACAAAGCTCCATCAACCACAAGTACCAACAGTCAAGCCCCTGCTGCCCAAAACAATCCATTACCAACAGATTCCAGCGGGTCCACCGCTGCTTTCCCCAGTAATCCTGATCCTCCAAGTGCTACAGGGAATACTCCTGCGGGAGCTACCAATGCAGCACCAAGTGTTAGTCTTGGGGGGCCTGGTAACAACAACCAAAGACCCACAGTTCAATCTGGATTTGGTAGTCCTCATGGTCCAGAAACCCCACCCAATGTTGCTGCTGCCATTCCAACAACAGAAGGACGCCCAAGTGGATCTACTGGACCTGTTGCCGCAACGAGCCCTCATAGTGTTCCTCGTGAGGGCCCACCCACCAGTTCTACTGTGGCAAAGCCGAGTGCTGCTGTTCCTATGGGCCATCCAACAGTGCTGTCAAATGAAACTGTTGAAGGCCTTCTTTTATTTGCAGCACATAGGCCTTCAACTATTGAGGTTTCCATTTCGCCAACCGGTAGACCCACAATCATACTTTCAACTTCACCAGCTGCACCCACATGTATCAAGAAGCAAAGTCTGCCTCCCTCTGCAGTTGAAAATCTCAAATCATTTACCAACAAGAATGGAAATGTTCCTACAGACATGCCACCAACACCTGGGGCTGCAGCCCCTCAACCCCAACTCACACCCACTATTGAGTCTACCCTTGCACCAACACCACAGCCCACTAATGATCCAACTAATGATCCAACTCAGGAACCAACTGTCCAACCCACCCTCGAACCAACCCCTGAACCCTCCCCTGAACCTACACCAGAACCAACCCATGAGCCAACCACCGGCATACTCGAAACAAGTCATGTTTTTGTTGTCCTCACTGGAGAAACACCAATCAGCAGCAATCTACCTGAGGGACCTCTTGTTTCAGTGTTTGTTGCTGCTGCCATAGACTCAACAAACCTGCAAAACAATCAGATCAATTTGAATGACATATCAGTTGCAGCACAAAGTCAACTCAGCGAAACTCACAACATTGTCGCCATTGACTTTGCTGTAAACAACAACCCAGCAGTCAACATTGTGGAGCAAATTCTATCTGAGGACAATATGCCAACCTTTGAATCTACATTTACTGATAGAATCACAAACCAAGGGCTTGAGGCAGTGGATGTCTTGGAAACCTTGGATGACTGGAAAATGGTAGAGGAAACATTCTTTGTCACCTTCGACGGCACCAGTGGGGGGCTGGTCGACACTCACGATTTGGCCTCAAGCTTCACTGAGGCATTCAACTCCCTCCCAATCCAAGATGGGCCGCGGGTTGTTGGCGTGCTGGTTGTTGGGGAGATACCCCTGGAAAATGGAATAGCGGTTGAGCTGTCTGTAAGTTCCAGCCCTTCAGGAATCAGCGAGCAAGTCCAGGAACCCTCCAACCTGGCCCAGATCGTCCAGTCCATTACAGATTCGATTTCCGATTCTGGAGGTTCCGCGCAGGCTGTTGATGTCCTCTCCACGCTGGATGAGGTGGTTGTGATGGACACATTCTTTGTCACCTTCGACGGCACCAGTGGGGGGCTGGTCGACACTCACGATTTGGCCTCAAGCTTCACTGAGGCATTCAACGCCCTCCCAATCCAAGATGGGCCGCTGGTTGTTGGCGTGCTGGTTGTTGGGGAGATACCCCTGGAAAATGGAATAGTGGTTGAGCTGTCTGTAAGTTCCAGCCCTTCAGGAATCAGCGAGCAAGTCCAGGAACCCTCCAACCTGGCCCAGATCGTCCAGTCCATTACCGATTCGATTTCCGATTCTGGAGGTTCCGCGCAGGCTGTGGATGTCCTCTCCACGCTGGATGGGTGGTTGTGAAGACACATTCTTTGTACCTTCGACGGCACCAGTGGGGGCTGGTCGACACTCACGATTTGGCCTCAGCTTCACTGAGGCATTCAACCCCTCCCAATCCAAGATGGGCCGCGGTTGTTGGCGTGCTGGTTGTTGGGGAGATACCCCTGGAAAATGGAATAGGGTTGAGCTGTCTGTAAGTTCCAGCCCTTCAGGAATCAGCGAGCAAGTCCAGGAACCCTCCAACCTGGCCCAGATTGTCCAGTCCATTACAGATTCGATTTCCGATTCTGGAGGTTCCGCGCAGGCTGTGATGTCCTCTCCACGCTGGATGGGTGGTTGTGAACGACACATTCTTTGTACCTTCGAAGGCACCAGTGGGGGGCTGGTCACACTCACGATTTGGCCTCAGCTTCACTGAGGCATTCAACCCCTCCCAATCCAAGATGGGCCGCGGTTGTTGGCGTGCTGGTTGTGGGAGATACCCCTGGAAAATGGAATAGGGTTGAGCTGTCTGTAAGTTCCAGCCCTTCAGGAATCAGGAGCAAGTCCAGGAACCCTCCAACCTTGCCCAGATTGTCCAGTCCATTACGATTCGATTTCCGATTCTGGAGGTTCCGCGCAGGCTGTTGATGTCCTCTCCACGCTGGATGGGTGGTTGTGACGACACATTCTTTGTACCTTCGAGGCACCAGTGGGGGGCTGGTCGACACTCACGATTTGGCCTCAAGCTTCACTGAGGCATTCAACTCCCTTTCAGTCCAAGATGGGCCGCTGGTTGTTGGCGTGCTGGTTGTTGGGGAGATACCCCTGGAAAATGGAATAGCGGTTGAGCTGTCTGTAAGTTCCAGCCCTTCAGGAATCAGCGAGCAAGTCCAGGAACCCTCCAACCTGGCCCAGATCGTCCAGTCCATTACCGATTCAATTTCCGATTCTGGAGGTTCCGCGCAGGCTGTGGCTGTGCTTGACACGATGGTTTCTGAAATCATTGGGTTTGTGCTTGTGAATGCCGATACTGGTGAGGATGTAAGGGAGATTACCAATGGGGATGTGATTGATCTTCTTGATATCCACCGCCAGCAAAATTCTCGAATATTGCATAATCAACCAATGCCCAACCTGAATATGCGTGTAATCACAAACCCAGTTTCACTGGATGGTGTAGCTTTCTATGAGAATGGTGTCATGATGGGTACTGCGACTGTGATACCATATTCCCTGGCAGGACAAGATGGTGACGGAAATTATCGCCCCAGCCAAACTCTGGTAACCACAACAGACTCTCTTCTTCTTCGGGCAGTACCATCTCTCAATGGTTTGCAAGGGACACCCTTGGAAATCACAATAAGGATTGTTTCCACTAATACAAGCTCTGGTCCATCCTCCATGCCCTCAAAATCGTTCACACCATCTTCAAGCCCATCATTATTGCAATCGACGAATCCAAGCTCTGGTCTCTCAATGCCCTCCAATTTGGCCAATCCATCTTCAACTCCAAGCACTTATCAATCCTCAATGCCATCTGGACCTCTGTCATTAGATCCATCTATGTCAATCTTACCATCTCCTCAGCAATCAGACACTCCATCCTCGGATCCTACTTTTGGTCCATCTGATGATCCCTCAAGCAATAGTCCATCTCTCAGGCCAACAGTTTTGCAAACCCAACCAACAAGAGCACCCACAAAAGGACCGACCAACGTCCCAACAAGAACAACAGCCACATCGTCGACCCCTTTTGCGCTCCCTACCATTACCCCAGGGAATCCCACTATCAGCCCAACCCTTTCTAGTGCTCCATCACCAAGCCCATTGGAGATCCCAAGCCTAAGCCATGAGCCAAGCGATAGCCCATCCTCACCACCTTCTGATGGTCTCTCAATGGCCCCGTCGTCTGCCCCTTCTTCACTCCCTACCATTACCGCGGGGAGTCCCACTACCAGCCCAAGCATTTCTAGTGTTCCATCAAAAATTCCATCGAAGAGCCCAAGTCTAAGCAATGCACCAAGCTATCACCCACCCTCACCATCTTCGGTCATCCCTTCTTCAATGCCTTCTTCCTACCCCTCAAAGATGCCAACATCTCCCCCTTCCTCACAACCCACTGTACCCCCAGGGAATCCCACCACAAGCCCAACAACAACAAGTAGCCCATCGAATATGCCATCTGGGAACCCTAGCCTAAGTAATGTACCAAGCATGAGCCCATCGTCGCCACCTTCAGCCAGCCCTTCAGATGTTCCATCAAGAGTGCCATCAACCACCCCCAGCATCTATCCATCCAGCATGCCTTCTATTAGTCCATCAATTGCACCATCTATGGATCTCAGCTCAAACCCATCTTATGCTCCTTCAATGGTTCCAAGCACCAGCCCATCTGGTGCTCCCTCCATAGCACCAAGCATCAGTCCTTCATATACCCCATCCACCAACCCCAGCAGTAGTCCATCGGATCTGCCTTCAGTGATTCCCAGCACCAATCCATCTGAGATGCCTTCAACTAGCCCATCAGATGTGCCATCCCAACTCCCCAGCACCAGTCCATCTGACCTGCCTTCTGAGAGTCCCAGTACCAGTCCATCTATGCTGCCTTCGCTGAGCCCATCAGATAGACCATCTAAGCTTCCAAACATCATCCCTTCTGACATGCCATCTTCAAGCCCCAGCATAAGCCCCTCTTCATTCCCATCCACAAATCCAAGCTCTAGCCCATCTAGAATTCCTTCTGCATCTCCATCATCAAGCCCATCAATGCTGCCATCCAGCAGTCCATCAGATAGACCATCCACGCTTCCCAGCATTAACCCTTCTGATATTCCATCCTCTGGCCCTAGTGTAGCTCCATCAGATGTGCCTTCCACTGGCCCATCAGATAGGCCATCAATGCTGCCTAGCATCAGTCCTTCTGATGTTCCATCTCAAAGCCTAGCATTGCACCATCTAAAGCTCCAAGCAAGGCGCCTACCAAGGCTCCCACTAAAGCGCCATCTAAAGCTCCAACGAAAGCACCTACAAAGGCACCCACAAAGGCACCCACAAAGGCACCCACTAAAGCGCCATCTAAAGCTCCAACCAAAGCACCTACAAAGGCACCCACAAAGGCACCCACTAAAGCCCACCAAGCCCAACAAAGCACCACAAAGCACACAAAGGCAACCCACAAAGGCACCACAAAAGCACCCACTAAGATGCCAACGCCGGTTCCAACGAGCACACCCACTGTTGGTGTATTTGTTTTTGATCGGCCAACACTTATAGCAGCCATTGCTGCAGATGACTTTTCTCCTACAAGTCCATATGGTGTGCATAAGATTGATCAGATTCAATGTCTATTTCCTGTGCAACGAATGTTGATCTGATCTTTGTTTGCCTTCTTGTTTTGCTACAGGAGCAATTGCCACTTGGGTAAGCCTTATCCTTCGGGAATCTTGTTTGCACTGTGCTTCCATTTTCACATGGGAAGTAGCTTTCCTCAATGAAGACTAATTCTTTTCCTCATCCCCTGCAGGATGTCTCCAAAGTTTCCGATTTTAGTTCATTGGTATGTCATTTAATTTTACCGATGCAAAATGTGCAATGTGCCTGCATGAAGAACCCCTAACCTTGACTCCTTGACAGTTTAGAGACAAGTCTGCCTTTAATGAAAACATTGACGCCTGGACCACAAGCCAAGTGACTGAGTTTCACTCAATGTTCAGATGGACAACTAGTTTCAACCAGCCTTTATCATCCTGGGACATGTCCGCAGCTACCGGAATGTTTGACATGTTTCGTTCAAGTAGTTTCAATCAGGATATTTCAACATGGGATGTATCAAATGTTAACATCATGGTAAGATCATGAGTTTGAATGGTTTGAGATTGTCTGCAGTTTTGAAAAACTCAAAGTGTGGGTGGGTCCCAATCCGCATATGCAGACAGGCGCGTT
The DNA here is from genome assembly GCA_903772945.1 of Seminavis robusta. Taxonomy (NCBI): domain Eukaryota; phylum Bacillariophyta; class Bacillariophyceae; order Naviculales; family Naviculaceae; genus Seminavis; species Seminavis robusta. Next base: position 7,069 of record CAICTM010001195.1, on the reverse strand, counting down.
TATTTGTGAGTGCCTATAATATTGAATTTTCCATTTCTGAATCTTGCTCAAGCTAGCACATCCTAAAACATGTTGATTTTGCTTACCCCATTTTCTATAGCCTCTTCTTTCAACCAAAATATTGACTCCTGGGATCTGAGCAGCAACACTAGGTTCGATCATACATTTGCATACAACGGTAAGTAACATGATTGACTTTGGGAGTGATGACGATGTCTTGCAAAGAATGCGGCATGCAAAGAATGCGGCATCTCAAGCTTTTCTCAAACTTTTCTCAGCTGTGTTCAACCAACCGCTTGGTTCTTGGAATGTTGCGAAAGTAACATGGTTTCAAACCATGTTTAAAGGCTGCAGTGAGTGTTTTTGTTAGGATTACTTCTCTCTATGATTGAATATATCTAGTCTCACTCATATTACGATGTGTCACCATTCATTCAATAGCATCATTCAATCAAGACCTCAGCACCTGGGATGTCAGCGTGGGAAGACTCTTTTATGATATGTTTTTAAATAGTGGCTTCAATCAAGACATATCTGGTTGGAATGTTGCAAAGGGTACCGAATTCACCAGTATGTTCAGCAACAGCCCTTTCAACTATAACCTTTGTGAGTGGGGGAATGGAGCCAACCCAATTGCAGACAACACAGCCATCACCACAGATTTCTTTACGTTGACGGCTTGCCCAACAACTGCAAATCCAGTCTTGACAGATTCCCCGAGAGGGCCATTTTGCCACCTATGTACATAATCATAAATTTCTGTATACATAAAATTATATATTACACTGAGATGAAAGAAACATATATCAAGAGATTGCACGACCACAAAGTTGCTCCTATTGCTGTAGTTTCTTCCTTCAACCGCAATATTGGCTCCTGGGATGTAAACAGCGTCACTCGATTAGATGGAATGTTTGAGAAAAATTGTAAGTAACGTTAAGACTTTTGGGAGTGACAGCTGTGTCCTGCCAAGAAAGTGGTGTCTCAAACTTTTCTCAGCTTTATTCAACCATCCGCTTGGTTCTTGGAATGTTGCGAAAGTAACATGGTTTCTCGATATGTTTGAGGACTGTAGTGAGTGTGTTTGTTATAGGATTCCTTCTCTATATGATTGAATACATCTAGTCTCACTCATATTACGATGTGTCACCATTCATTCAAGAGCATCATTCAATCAAGACCCCAGTACCTGGGATGTCAGCGCGGGAACAAGGTTTGATCTTATGTTTGAAAATAGTGGCTTCAATCAAGATGTATCTGGTTGGAATGTTGCAAAGGGAACCGATTTCAACATGATGTTCAAAAACAGCGCTTTCACACTAGACCTGTGTGACTGGGGGAATGGAGCCAACAAATTGCACTCAACACAGCCATCACCACAGATTTCTTTGCATTGACGGCTTGCCCAACAACTGCAAATCCAGATTTGACCATATCCCCTAGAGGGCCATTGTGCCACCCATGTATTACATAATCATAAATTTCTGTATACATAAATTATATTGAGATGAAATAAAAATATATCAAAAGATTGCACGACTATTGTGGTCGTGGAGTCATAATTCCTTTGTTGTAAGTAATGAACAGTCGAAATTTCAGGACTAGGTTCTGTGGGATCAGGTGCTAGAAATTGAGGACCATTGTGGGGAACAAGAGCCGAGGAGCGTTGCTGGAGGATTTGTATGCCAGTTTCAACAAAGCAGGAGACATGTTGTCTCCGAATCAGTTGGGAGACGTTCGGAAGGAATGCTTGCTAGCATTTCATCACAACGTTCAGGTATACTCCGAAGAATCCCATATGTTGTACGATGCCGGACGGGGTGGGTGGAACATGGTTGTTGGATGGGTTACCAAAACACAGTGATTGATCCAACGACAACTCGATCGCCGCCGCCTTTGAAACACCACCAAAAGACCGTATCTAACAATCCACAGCACAGGTACAGCGTACCGTACCGGTAGCTTCTGAGCGACTCAGTTTGCAACAAGGGGCAATACCTCCGCAGTCTATCTGCCTGAGCCCTCACCCCCTTTACCTCGGCAGTCTATCTGCCTGAGCCCTATACCCCTTTTTTGGTATTTCCTATTTCCTATATCCTGTTTCCTATTTCCTATTCCGGTGAAGCCAAGGTATAAGGATAGAGATAGTCATAAGCCAACAAAACTGAACATTGATGGTTCAATACAAGTTAGGGGTAGGAATAAATCATTAATATTTAAGGTTAGTGCAATCAGCACAACAGCACAATAAACCAGCAGGAGCTGTAAAGGTTCGAGTTACAATAGGGGAATGGCAGCTGGTAAATTATAGAGTAACGGGGTCGCCAGGGCTAGCTTAACCTCGGCAGTCTATCTGCCTGAGCCCTCACCCCCTTTTTTGGTATTTCCTATTTCCTGTTTCCTATTCCGGTGAAGCCAAAATATAGGGGTAGAGATAGCTTAAGCCAACAAAACTGGAAATGAAGGTTCTGCAAATTTAGGGGTAGGAATAAATCATGATTATTCAAGGTTAGTGCACTCAACACAATAAGTCAGCAGAAGCTACAAAAGTTACAGGTACATACGGGAGTGATAGCTGTAAAATTATGGTTAGCGGGCGGCAACACACGACGAAGTCGGGTGTTGTCGCCAGGGCTAGCTTAAATTAAAAAGAAGGTTACAATGAGGGAATGATACCGGGCGGCAACACACGACGTAGTCGGGTGTTGTCGCCAGGGTTGGCTTGAAAGATGGGTGCAATCTCGAACATGATCCTCCTTCTTCTGTCTGTCTTTCTGCCGAGGGATCGCAGCTCCCGCTGACGTATTTGGTATTTCCTATTTCCTATTCCGGTGAAGCCAAAGTATAAGAATAGAGATAGTAATAAGCCAACAAAACTGAACATTGATGGTTCAATACAAGTTAGGGGTAGGAATAAATCATTATTTACGTCTCCTGAGACGACGCACCTTTTGGTTACCCCCTCAGTTGCACTCTGAAATGGATTGGCTTGCGTTTACTGTGTAAATTAGTGTACCCGCACTTCAGTTGCAGAATCAACGGTCATGTGTATCCCTAAGTACCAAACCTGTACGCGTGTGTGTGTAACAGGTTCTTGTTTGACAAAAATAGATCGATTCGTGGAAAAAATGTCTGTTGAAGTTACTAAGGTTAAGGATAAACCGATCGGAGCGAAAGTCCATTGAAGGCGCAGCACTGACTTCTCTCCCTCATTGAATTCGTATGGTAAACAGGAGGTAAATCCAAGCTTGGCCGACAACAATGCATGGTGAGTGCTTTATCCAATCGGCCGATCGATCGAATTGATTCGAGGTAAGCCTATTATCAAGAGTGTTAATTGAAGGTACAGCGCTGACTTCTCTCCCTCATTCATTTCTATGGTATTCAGGAGAAAATTCCAAGCTCGGCCGTCAAGAGGTGAGTTGTTCTTTAATTATTGGAATCGAGTCGATGATTGCACCTCTGATTCTCTGTTATCCAAGCCTCGCTCAAGCCGGTCGTCTCCGGTGTAGAAGCGAAAGCCATCCCTCATTCAATCCTATGGACCGCGGGAAAGCAGTCAGTTCTCGGCCCATGACGGCCAAGTTGGTGCAATTTGAAAAGCAAGGGTAAGTCGCTGGTTTTCTTCAGTTCAGCACAGAAAACAAAACTCATATCTATTTGTTGTTTTCTCTGCTGCACTGCCGACGGCCGGCAAACTATCATTGTCGAGTCCTTTTCGATCGACCGCTCCGGATAACAAGAAGATGAGAGGCTGCCGCTATGGAGGAGGAGGCTCTGTTAACTCCAGTCCTACCAACAGCCTGAACAGAGGAGCCTATCGTCGTCGAGTCATTGAAAGGCGACAGCCATCGGAAGAGGCAACAACACACAAGGGAGTGGATTCTCCTACCGGATTCATCCCTTCTTGTTATTTCCCACTGTTTTGGTGGTGATTCCTGTGTCGGTACCCATTTTCCTGTAAGCGCAAGTCAAGTACTGTTGCCACTAGCTATACGATAGCTGGCTACGATGGCTGGATTGACAATGTTCGGTTGTGCATGTATTCGTCATAAGGATCCAATGCAAGGTACCAGGTACCAGTAACGGAGCGTAGTAGCGAGCATAGCCGAAGCTGAGTGTGTTCGGTACTGTTGCCGATGTAACTATACGGTAGCTAGCTACAATGCCTGGATTGACAATATTCGGTTGTACATGTATTCGCGAGATACCAGGTACCAGTATCGGAGCGTAGCGAGCAAGGCCGAAGCTGAGTGTGTTCGGTATGGATACTGTTGCCAATGTAACTATACGGTGGCTAGCTACATGGCTGGATTGACAATATTCGGTTGTCATGTATTCGTCATAGGATCCAATGCGAGGTACCAGGTACCAGTAATGGAGGTAGGAGCTAGGAGCGAGCATAGCCGAAGCTGATTTGTTCGGTACTGTTGCACTGTCGCCGATGAAACTATAGGGTAGCCGGCTACCGGTATACAATGGCTGGATTGACAATATCTGGTTGTAACTGTTGGTTGGGCAAAGGGATACAGGAGACCAGCGCTGAAAAAAAAAAACGAATATTTAAGGTTAGTGCAATCAGCACAATAGCACAATAAGCCAGCAGGAGCTGTAAAGGTTAGAGTTACAATAAGGGAATGGCAGCTGGTAAATTATAGAGTAGTGGGCGGCAACACACGACGTAGTCGGGTGTTGTCGCCAGGGCTAGCTTAATAAAAAGAAGGTTGCAATGCGGGAATGAATGATACCGGGCGGCAACACACGGCGTAGTTGGGTGTTGTCGCCAGGGCTAGCTTCAAAGATGGGTGCAATCGGAACATGATCTTCCTTCTTCTATCTGTCTTTCTGCCGAGGTATCGCAGCTCCCGCTGACTTAAATTATTCCTCTCCTCGCTCTGCGCATAGGGGTCACTGCAGGCCAGGGGGTGGCACAAATCACCTTTGATCGACTGACTGTTTCCTCCACCATCTTTGAATGTCTACAACCAGCTTTTTCAATGTTGTTTCTTTGTTACTAATGTTAGCCTATGCATTTCCCTATTCATTGATTGATTGCCCCCATCACCACTCGTTGTTGTTGTATTGTTGCATCGTTGTTGTAGTTGTGGTTTGCCCTATCCCATCACTGTTGTTGCTGTTGTTGTTTTAGCCAAAGAGGAAAGACATGAAGCCAAAATAGGAAGAAGCCGGAGGCTTCTTGGGAGTGGCAGCCCGCTTCTTAGGAGTAGAGGGCTTGCCTCCATCCATGTTAACGTCATCATCACCACCCTTCTTGGGGGTGGTACGGGGCTTCTTGGCACGGCCACCTCCACCACCAAAATTGTCGAAGTCATGGTAGTCGTCGTCATCACATTCGTCCCACGATCCATCAATGTGGAGTCCACCACTTTTTCCACGGAACTGGTGAGGCTTGTCTTCCTTGAAGAAGACAGTGACCACGTAGGATGGTGCAACTGTGGCACCACTGCCAGTGGAGGCAATGTGATCAATCTCATAGAGGGATTGATGATCCCGAACTGGGCGTTCACGGAGGCCAAGCGCCCATGGATCAAGAGCCACAAGCTCACTCTTCCGCCCATCCGGCCAGGACACAGTTACATCCTCCTTCTCATAATCAACGCCAGCAGCAGTGTCCATCCAGCACACATCATCAATCTGGGTGGCAATGCGGGCTGCCAAATCCACATTCTGGTCCTTCCAGCGCTGCTTGCAAAGGGAGCTGCCCTTGCTGAGTTCAGGGGCAATATCACATTCGACATTGACCTGATTGGGATCCTGATAGGACGGCTGGATATGCAAAGTACTCAGCACGGCACCAGGGGGCACACGGATCTGGACTCCCAGGATGTTGCACATCTTCACAACACCACCGCGGATCTTCACCTCCTCAAGCGAAAACATCTTGAGCTTCATATCTGTTTCGGTCAAGTCTAAATCCAAATTCTCAAATGCACCGTGGAGATCCTCTTCGGTCTTGGTCTTTGGCTGCTTCTTGGCTGGCTTCTTGGGTGGTTCCGGTTCCTCGGCGTCAGGTGGACCAGCAAAAGGGATGTCCGGATCAGGATTGGGCTCTTTGGCTGCTCCCTCTGGATCGTCTTCTCCAAGATCTCCTGGTTGCTGGGGGTTGTTGGCACAGCTACCGGCGAGGCCAGAGTCAGTCAAACCAGAGTCGCGTTGAAAGGAGGCAGGGTATCCTAGAAAAAGAAAGAAATAATGAGTGAATGGATCATGGATAATGCAAACAAGCAATGATGACTTACCAGCACCGGAAACAAGCCAAGTCTTGAAGCGAGTGGCTTGACGGTGGAAATTCGAACGCACTTTCTTGGTGGTGTCGTCGTCAGGCCCAGGATGGTCTTGAGCACAAGCTTGGACTTGGACTTCGTTCTCGTTCAGGTAGGTCTCCCAAGAGTAATCAGCTTCAAGAGCAGAGATGCCAAGGCCTTTGGCTTCTTGCGCTTTGAAGATGAAGAAGCGAGCGAAGTGCTCAGAATGTGAGCCATTTGGCTGGAAGTTCTTTTTCTTGGCCATGATCGATGATTGTGAGTTGTGAGAAAAGCGAGGGATTTCATTCAAATTCAAATCATCGCTCGTCGCTCAAATCGGTTCAAACGTCGCGCAAGGACCAACAAACACACACAACCTTGTAAGTGAACGGGGTTTTCAGGGGAAGCGCCATGGCCGACGATGTTTTGTTTACAGGAAGATCGAACATGGATGCGGTGTTTGAAAAAGTCGAAAAGTGAAGAAATGAGGATCCGGCGATCGGAAGCAATAAATCTGCCGCAAGTAGAGCTGTGTGCCACTGGTACAAGATGACATTTTCCTCCTCTTTCTTGTTCCGATTCCAACCACTCGGAACCAGCTTCAACCAACTTCAACCAACCTCAACCGACACAAACCGACTCACACCGCGCACAACCGCTCGTTTTACCGCCTTTTACCGCCTTCACTGGGAATGAAAAACTCTGCAGAAACGCCCTTTTTGAGTCCGCAGAAACACTTTTTTTCCTGAAGCAGGCTGGCGTGCACTCTGCAGAAGCCCTCGAACTCTGCAGTTCCGAAAGCC